>MU223461.1:1448744-1475599 GCA_018584345.1 Thuja plicata | reverse complement strand
CTTATTAAAGGAAATACAAAATAGTGACATGTCCTCTTACATGGACTAGAGGACAAATACAAATAAGGATACCTTGGTTTATCCTTTTAATTACATATTTTCAACCAAGGAAAGATTAATTCTAACAATAATCCACTTAAAAGATACTATCATTCAGTAATCATACATAGGTAATACCTTCCTAAGCTAGTGGATCTCAAAAAAGGAGGAGGTAATAGTTTCCCCATATTTTATCTAATACCCTCATCAATTAGCCTTTATTTTGCATGAAATAGGAGTCTGCATTCAAGTATACAACTATACTGTCATATTAAAATTATTTTTGCAAGAAAAAAAGCTAATAAACTAGGGACTCCGCTGGGGATTTTTGTGTAAAACTTGAAAATAATCTTATAAGGAATCTCTAGTATTTAGAAATAAAATCAAGTTAAAGTTGAGTTTTTCCTGTTTAAAGATCATTCTAGTAGTATTCAATATTTCCCAAGTTTGGGTGGCGACTCTAAAAGTGAAATCTTTGTGATCAGTTGAAGAATCAAGTATATATTTTCAAATATGAATACTAGGTCTATAATGAGAAACAATCCAGAAGCAGAGTTGGATAGTGGAATTCCCACTACTTCAAAAACTAGGATGTCTTGGAGACAGAAGAAAAATCAACCAAGTATTAATGATTCTCCTCCAATAAGTGAAGAGAATAGCACTAGAAGGAAAAAAAATGATCAGTCTAGTCAAGAAGACAGTGCCTCAGAATATTTAGAAGCCCCAAGCCTTGGACTAGATACCTATGTAGTCACCAGCACTTCTAGTGAGAGAGAAGGAATAGATACAATTAGCTCAGATTTTGAGGAGGTTCCTTCTGAGGATCTTGCAAAGGAAGAAAGAATCCTAATGAAGAAACTAGCCCTTATTCAACATATGAAAAGGGGAAAAGAACATAAGAAGAAAAAACATGAGCATAAAGATGTTGAAAAATATAGGAAAAGAACCTTAAGACATCAAGCTACAAAGAATATTGAGAGGTCTTTTAAGGTCTTGTAGAGACCAAGAGATTTGCAGCACCCACCAAAGGTTAGGTTCTCAAGACTTCAAAGATAACGAAAAGAGTAAAGTTGTTGAAACAAAAGTTGAGAAGCCTAAAACTCAAAAGAACCTGACAGAGAAAATGTCTAAATTAGACATTGACCTTGAAAAAATTGGAAAATAAAAAGAAAATATGGCTAAGATGTTGGAAAACACTAAAGTAGAAGCTTCTACCATTGAAATGAAAAGAAAAATTGACTTCTTGCAGTCAACTACAATTTCTTTTGCTGATACAAAGCACCCTACAATATCAAAAAATAAGGCTTCTTCTTTCAAAGACCATAGAAAATTCTTCGCTCCCAAGGAGAATGACAAATTTTAAAGGAAACCTCTTCCTGTAGAAAGGTACAAGAAATTTTCTTTCTTTGTAATTCCAGGTTATCCTAATGTAATACCAGAGGATATGGGAGAAAAGCTCCCAAAAATTTCAGGTTGTTGTCACCTATGAAGAACATTTGAGAAAATTCTTTGATGTTATAGATGATTTAAATACCAATCATGAAGATGTTCTTATGAAATTATTTGTATAGTCTCTAGTAGAAGATTCTAGGGAATGGTTTAAGAGATTATCTCATGGTTGTGTAGGAACAATGCATGAACTTATTGATCTTTTCAAGGATCAATATGGTGACAAGACTAATAAAGGGCTTTTGCTTAATGAATTTAACAACATAAGGAAGAACTCAAATGAGGAAGTAACAGAGTTCAATACAAGATTTCAGTGAGGTATGCATAAGTTGCTCCAAAAGATGAATTTGGATCAAAAGGTATGTCTTGCTACCTATCTTAATGCCTTTGATTAAAAAATGGGCTATGCATTGAGGGATAAAAATCCTAGGACTTTAACAGAAGCCTATAAAATAGCTGTGAACATAGAAATGAACAAAATGATATCAGGGAAGTTGGGTAAAAGAGAGGCTCCAAGATTTAATAGGAGTGTTCAAAAAGAACCTAAATACAGAGAGTATAGGGCTCCACAAAATAATAAGCCATCCTACAATAACAACTAGAATCCAAAAAATAGGATGCAAAACTACCCCTATGGTACTCAATGTAAGGATGGTAAGCATATCTCTCCACCAAGAAAATAGAAAACTAAGAATAAGACCCCTGATCCTTTACACAAGAATACTATTCACATGTGCAATGATGATTTCTGGTGCGAAGCCTATGAGGCACCACACAATCCTAAATTTTGTGTTGTTTCCTTAGATTTAAAATCAAATGAGGAGAAAGATAAGGATGAAGATGATACATGTGATTATAGTATGAATAATTTATATTCTTGTCATGATATGGATTCTGAAGAAGAAATTGAAAATTATGACATATATGGCTCACAAGGAAGAACTGAAATTCATTAGCAGCAAGTCTTGTCAGATAGTGAAGAAGAAGAAGAAAGAGATGACCACATAAGATGTTATGCCCAAAATAGTCAAGAATCTCCTGTAGTGAGAAAATCCTCTCATGAGGAAAAATCCAAAATCATTGCTGACTTAGTGAACAAAGCTAGAAACAACTATCACCTAGGAAATAGAGTTGTGGGTAATGCTGGTAGTCAACCATCAGGAATTTTTATAAAAGAAAACAAACTAGATGCCAAATATGTACCTAAAAAGGATGGACCTAGGGAAAATGCAAATAGAACTAAGGTCAAAATAGTGAACAAAGATAGTGAGAAAAAAATGTACATGTAGAAAAGGCTAAAGAGCCAAAGGCAAGTTCTTCTTCCACTAAAGTAGAAAATAAGAAATCTGGGAGGGAAGAACCTGTTGTGAATATTCAAATAAAAGAGAATAAAATTATTGTATAAAAATCTAAAACCACTGATATAAAGTATACTCCAGTGGATATGGGACAGTGCTTATCTCAGATGACTATGAAGGTCCCATTCCTTGAGATGATGAGAATAAAAGAACATAAACATAAAGTTATGTTAGTGTTGAATAATGTATCACTAATAAAACCTCAGAAAACATAGCATATTGAAAAGAAACTTAACAACAAGGGAAAAGATCCTGAGGGGATGACCTCTGAGATCCCTCATATCTATTTGAGCACAAACACTTTCACAGGGGTTGTTGACCCTTTTTTCTTAACATTGGTTATAAATGTTAAGATGCTGAAAAATTGTATGATTGATTCAGGAGCATCAAATATAGTAATGCATGCAGAGATACTGAGGTCCATGAGTTTACAATTGGACACTCCTCATGGGAAGTGTACAGCAATGGAATCAAGAGAAATCCCTATTGTAGGAACTATTGAAGCCCTACCCTAAAAATTAGCCATGTGTCCAGATACAATGTTAACTATGAGTGTACTGGTGATTGACATACCACTACACTATGGCATGTTTTTATCAATAAAATGGAGTGCTTAAATGGTTGGTAGTATTCAGTGTGACCTATCCTATGCCACTTTCAATATAGATGGAAATAATGTAAAAGTATCTAGAGAGGGAAGAACACCTCACATGATATAATTTCTTGAGGATACAAATATTAATTATTGTGTTGACATTGACATGGACCATTTTAGAATCAAAAGGAGTAATCACTAGTGCAAAAATGTTGATCCTTTGGTGAAGGAGTTATCTGTACAAAATGATGGTTTGTGGTAGATGTACTTTGATGGAGCATGTTTAAAATAGGGATCAAGAGCTAGAGTTCTATTTATTTCTCCATTAGGTACCATATTCAAATTTTCTTTTATGCTATTTTTCAATGTACAAATAATATAGTAGAATATGAATATTTGTTTCTAGGGCTAGAAATTGCTACTAAGCATGGTATAAAATGTATAAAATTCTATGGTGACTCAGAATTAGTAGTAGCCCAGATAAGGTCCAAGCATGCTGTAAAGAATGACAGATTGAAAATGTATAGACATGCTATTTGGGATCAAATAGAATTATTTGATGCCTTTAATATAAACTGGATAGAAAGGTCTAGAAATATAATGCAAGATTTCTTGGCCAATGTTACCTTGAAAACTGATGATATGACCTTAAATGGGGTATCAATTCTGGAAGTCAAAAGAAGACCATTTGTTCCAGACAACATTTACAACTGGCAAGTGTTTGAGGATGACCAAGATATCCTTAGATTTCTTCAGTGCCTTGACCATTATGAGGACCAACGTATAGATTGCAATAATCTACTTGAAGTCATTGATGATAAGGATTGTATACTGGGGGATGAGGTTTTCCAACTTAGTTCTAACTAGATTCCTAAGGGACTGGTAGAACTAGAGGGATTTTTTACTAATCAAAGTGAACAAACATCAGGAATAAGCAATGCCAAGATTGAGGATTTGGAAGAAATAAATTTGGGTTCATAGACCACTCCTCAAATAATTTATATTCGAAAAGGATTAGACCCTCATGTTAGAACCAACTTGATAAAACTACTAAGAAAACATAAGCATGTTTTTTCTTGGTCACATGAAGATCTTAAGGCTTATAGAGAGGATCTTTTCCAACATGAAGTCCCACTCAAAAATGATATGAAACCATTCAGACAGAAGAAAAGACCTATTAATCCTCTATTGGCTCATAAGATTAAACAAGAGTTGATGAAGTTAAAAGATGCTGGAATCATTCAGCCTATCAGACACTCAACTTGGGTCTCAAACCTAGTACCAGTAAGAAATAAGAATGGTGAAATAAGACAGTGTGTATATTTCAAAAATTTGAATATTTCTTCCCTAAAAGATAACTATTCTCTACCAAATATGGAAGCAATGTTGCATAAGGTAACTGGTTGTGAGTTTCTATCAATGATGGATGGATTCTCAGGCTACAACCAGGTACTGGTGAAAGAATTAGAGAAATTCAAGACTAATTTTACTACTCCATGGGGAACCTATGTCTATGTCAGAATTCCCTTTGGATTAATAAATGTAGGATCAACTTTCTAGAGAGCCATGGATGTGGCATTTAAAGAATTTATTGATCTATTCATGGTTATTTATCAAGATGACTTGACTACATATTCTAAAAAACTAGGGGATCACTATGAACATCTAGAGAAATTTTTTAATAAGGCTTTAGAGTATGGTGTTTCACTAAACCCTAGAAAATGCCATTTTGTAGTCACAGAGGGAAAGTTACTAGGACATATAGTGTCCAAGGTGTTAGAATAGTCCCAAAGGATAACTGAGAGGGGGGTGAATTAGTTATCAGCTAATTTAATTCTTTTCTTTTATTAACTCTAGAATAAAATAAATTAAATGCACATTTAGATAACACAATAGACAACACCACAATTTGGTTATGGGGAAACCAAATGGTAAAAACCCTGGTGGGAATTAACACCCACAATGAACTATACTTGTTTATAATGATCCCTGTTAGAAGATCTTGCAACCCTGTTAGGAGTTGTTCTTTACAATACAATAAGTATAGTGACCTGGTTAAGGGTTTGACCCTATTAGGAGTCTTTTACAAATAACCTGATTAAGGGTGAGGACTCACTGTCCAAAAGCTCACTGGTTCAATGGCGAAGGCTAAAACCTTATGTAGAACAAATATGTACTATATCTGATGATGAACTGTAGAGTAGACCTATTTTATTGATCAATTCTAGTGTATTGTAATCTTTCACTTCTTCTTCACATAGATCCTTGATGAATGAAACACAACCAATATTCTGCTCTGTATATTTTTTGTCTCTTATCTTATCATTCACACTTAGCGTTCCACAAATGAACTACTATAAGTATCTTCCTCAAAGTATGAGATCATGGGACCTATTAAGCAACTCTTCATAACATCCTTTTTGGCTTAACTAACCACACAAGAATAATTACAACTGTGCAATATAAACTAAATAGATGCGATGCTTCACTAAGTCGGCCTCACCAAATTAACTCTAACTTTATAATCTTGTTGAAACACATTTGGCACCTTTAGATAACTATCTTCAACTCATAATTAAACTTGAATATACACACACATGTCCCAAAGATAGGTGTAACTCAAGAAACAATGCAATACGTTGGCCTGTATAGACAACCTCCATAAACTGTAACTGCCATCTAACAAAATTACACAACACAACTGAAACTTCATATTTGAGTCTGTGTGTATGAACAAAACATAAAAAACATGTCTACAATATGAATATAACCACATAAGGCTTGATAAAATCATTCTGATAAGTACATACAGAACACTGTTGTATATTATATGTTGTCATAAATGACAAACATACAATCAACTAGCTGCCAGAAGTAAATCTCCAACAATCTCCCCCTTTGATGTTGATGGCAACATATGATATTAAAAACATCTTTAGCACATGGTGTCTTCTTACTTTTTACAATCTTCTCAATATCCTCATCAAAATATTTCTCTACAATACTGCGGCTCCTCTGTCAATGTTTATACTCTCCTAGAGTATATTCTCCCCCTTACTATATACTCCCCCTTTGACATCAATGGCAAAGGGTGCCATAAATAATTAGGCATAGGTACTACTCTGGAAGTAGAGTAGTCAACCATTCATCAGTCACTATGGACTGATGTTCTTGCTACTTTATCTAATCAAACTCAGGAGAGGGATTTACCCCCAACTTCTCCCTAAGATACTCAAAAGTATCTTTTGATAAAGGCTTTGTTGAAATATATGCCAATTGTTCTTTGGTGCTCACATAGTTCAATTTTACTTTATTATCTACAACTTTTTCTCTAACAAAATTGTATTTAATCTCAATGTGCTTTGTCTTTGCATGCATCATAGGGTTCTTGGACATGTTGATAGTACTGGTTTTATCACAATGAATAACAATAGGATAATCAAACTATATACCAAAATCTTTAACCATCTTCTTGATCCAAATCATTGTTGAACAATTTAATGTTGCTACAACATATTCAGCTTCTGCTGTCGACTAAGAGATAAAATTATGCTTCTTTCTTACCCAAGAAACCAACCTATCTCCAAGAAATACTGCTCCTCCTAAAGTACTCTTCCTGTCATCAATACAACCTGCCCATTCTGCATCTGTATACACATGAAGTTGTACATTCTCTAATTTAAGATACCATAAACCATAGTCTATAGTTCCCTTTAGATATCTGAATATTCTCTTTATTTCCATTAGGTGATTCTGTTTTGGTTCTGCTGCAAATCTTCCAACAATGCCAACTACATTAGACATGTCTGGTCTAGATTGAGTAAGATATATAGGTTTTCTAGTTATAGACTTATAAAATGTCTTGTCAACTACTGTTGAATCATCTTCTTTTGAAATCTTGCTTCCTATTATCACAGGAGTTCATACTGGCTTACAGTTTTCCATCTTGAAAGTCTTCAATATTTCCTTCATGTATTTGGACTGATTTATAAATATCCCTTTATCTATCTTCTTTACATTTAATCCCAAAAAATATTTTATAGGACCAATCATGCTCATTTCAAATTCATTCTGCCTTTCTTTTGCAAATTTTGTACTAATCTTTTCATTACCTCCAAAGATAATGTCATCAACAAATATGGCAACAAGTAATAATCCATCAGGTGTCTCTCTTATGAATATGTTACAATCTGCTGCTCCTTTCTTAAATCCAATCTTGGTAAGATAACCATCTAGTTTCTCATACCAAGCTCTTGGGGCCTGTTTAAGTCCATAGAGTGCTTTCTTCAATCTGCATACCATGTTTGGTTTATCTGACAGATCAAATCCTTCAGGCTGTTCTATGTAGACTTCTTCCTTCAAGTCACCATTCAGAAAGGTGGATTTCACATCCATTTGATATACTTTTAAGTCTTTGAATGTTGCATAGGCCAAGATTAACTGGATGGCTTCTAATCTTCTCATAGGGGAAAATGTGTTAGTGTAATCTATCCCTTCTCTCTAAACATAGCCTTTACACACTAGTCTCTCTTTGTTTCTGACCACTGTACCATCTTCATTCATCTTTTTTCTGAATACCCACTTTGTTCCAATCACATTTTTTTCACTAGGTCTAGGAACCAATTCCCATGTGTCATTTTTTATTATTTGATCTAATTCTTCTTCCATTTCTTTCTTCCATTCAGAATCCTTGCAAGCATCTTCAACATTTAAAGGTTCAATCTATGAAAGTAAATATACCTCTTCATCCACTATTAAACTTTTTTCTTTAGATCTAGTCAAAACACTGCTACTCTGATCTCC
This sequence comes from Thuja plicata, assembly GCA_018584345.1. NCBI lineage: Eukaryota > Viridiplantae > Streptophyta > Pinopsida > Cupressales > Cupressaceae > Thuja > Thuja plicata. Next base: position 1,467,355 of record MU223461.1, on the reverse strand, counting down.
AATGATATCATCTTTTGAATGATACCTAGATGTGAATTTTGAAAATTTTGGTGTGACATCCTCATCTATAATCTGTGATACTTCTTTGCTTGATTCAGGTTCATTACATGAAACATCAATGAAATCAAACATTTCTTCAATAACAATGTCTTTATTGTTAGGCCTAGGTTCATCCTCAATCATAGGTGCATATTCATAGTACCTCTCTTGAACCATGAAATTCTCATCAATCTTTACATGAGTACTTTCAATTATCTTCTTTAATCTTAAATTTAAACATCTGTATTCTTTTCTTTTAGTAGAATAACAAAGGAAAATACCTTCATTGCTTCTAGCATCAAACTTACCAACACCATCATCTCTCTTGATGTAGCACTTGCTGCCAAAGATTTTGAAGTATTTTACTATAGGTATATTACCAAACCAAATTTCATAAGGTGTCTTATTTGTGCCTAGTCTTAGTTGTGTTCTGTTGATAGTATAGACTGCATCTCTCCAATAGGTGTGTGTAACTTTTCCTTCAATCATCATAGTGCGTGCTGTATCAAGTATGATCTTGTTCCTTCTGTCTGCAATCCCATTCTGCTAAGGTGTTCTAGGTGCACTCAATTGTATTTTGATTCCATGATCTTCACAGTAGTCATAAAACTGGTCAAAGGTGAATTCTCCTCCTCTATCTGATCTCAAACACTTTATTTTTATCCCAGATTCATTCTCAACCTTAGCTTTGAATATTTTGAGCTTCTAAAAGGCTTCAGACTTCTCCTTTAAGAATGCAACCCACATCATCCTTGAAAAATCATCAATAAAAAAAATTAAATACCTTTATCCATAGTATGATCTAGTTTGAGTAGGACCACATAAATTTATATGCACTAGGTCTAACTTGTTCTTAGCTGAGTTATGCTTGCTTTTGAAAGAGCTCCTTACATGCTTTCCCATAAAAAATTCCCTGCACATTGTGTCAACTTCTCTTGCAATACTTGGGAGGTCTCTAACTGCCTTGACATTGCTTATATTTACTATATTGTCAAAACTGATATGACAGAGTCTCTTGTGCCATAGCCAACTGTCATGAAATTTTGCAAAAAAACAACTTACATCTGAATTGAGCTGAAAAACATTACCGTTTGTCTTTGAGCCTGATGCAATTATGTCTCCTTCTTTGTTGCTAATAATGCATTTGTTGTCTTTAAATTCCAAATGATAACCTTTGTCAAGTAGCTATCCAACACTTAGTAAATTGTGATGTAATCTATCAACATACAAAACATCATCTATCTTATTCTTTCCATCCAGGATGATAGATCCTCTACCTATGATAGGTTTGGGAGTGTTATCTCAAAATCTAACCATACCACCTTTGTACTTGTCTAAATGAACAAATCTGTCTTTATCACCTTTCATGTGATGAGAGCATCTGTTGTCAACGATCCAATCAATTTTGATGTTTGCTTTGGAAATTAGGGCTAACTCCTGTGCTTCCTTTTTATCTTCAATGTCCATTTCCTCAAGCAATTTTTCCATGTCTTTAAGGGAAATGAATCCAATTTTATCTTCTCCTGAATCTTCATCAGTTACACCTTCTTCAACATGATAACATTCCTTTCTATATTTAGGTTTAAAATTAGATCTGAATTTCTTTACTCTTGTGGGACACTTGGATGCAAAGTGACCAATCTTGTTGCATGAAAAACATTTGAATGGAAAAGATCCTTCGTACTTGCCTTTTCCTTTCTTTTCTCTTTTAGCAATCATGAAAATGATTTCTTCTAGTTCTTCATCAACTTCTTCTTTCTCAGTATTGCTAGAGATGTTACAAGGTTTCTTACCATAGACTAAGGCTTTAAGGTTGTTTCACTTTTGGGTTCAATCTTCAATCTTGATATCTCAAATGTAGAGATTTTACTAATCAAAGTATCTCTCTTGAAGTCTTGTGAAAATTGCATGGTTTCCTATAGAATATTGATCTTGTTCTCATAGTCTATTGTTAAAGTAGTCAATAGCTTGTCCATTATGTCTTCTTCTGATGTTTCTCCACCATTATTTCTAATTCCAGAAATTGCTTCATTTATCCTCTTATTGTAGGCTCTGATGTTCTCTTCAGGTAACATCTCAAGAGGGTTGTATTTCTTTTTCCATATCTTCCTACCCGCATTCTTTGCTTGGAAATCTCCATCAAACATGTCTTCTAAATACTTTCATATTGTGTATGCCTTGTCTACTTTCTTGATCTCAGAGAATTCACTGTTAAATAGTGCACTTATAAGGGATTCTTTGGCAACTACATTAGTTGTGAATGTATCCTTTTGTTTACTAGTAGCATCATCTCTTGGTAGGTCTTTTAGAGAGGGAATAAAAAATTCTTGTGTGGTTATCTCAAAGACGTCAAAACCAACACACTATAGATGTGTTATCATTTTGTTCTTCCAATTCAGATAATTCTCTCCATCAAACTTAGGACTCTCTTTTTAGAATTATGCCATCTAATCTACCTTAAGATGTTAGGATTTCTCTTCAAGGCACTTGGCTCTGATACCAATTGTTATAATAGTCCCAAAGGATAATTGAGAGGGGGGGTGAATCATTTATCAGCTAATTTAATTCTTTTATTTTATTAACTCCAGAATATAATAAAGTAAATGCCCATTCAGATAACATAATAGACAACACCATAATTTAGTTACGGGAAAACCAAATGGTAAAAACCCCAGTGGGAATTAACACCCACAATGAACTATACTTTTTTATAATGATCCTTGTTAGAAGATCTTGCAACCCTATTAAGAGTTGTTCTTTATGATGAAATAAGTATAGTGACCTAGTTAAGGGTCTGACCCTGTTAGGAGTCTTTTACAAATAACCCGGTTAAGGGTGAAGACTCACTGTCTAAAAGCTCACTGCTTCAATGGTGAAGGCTAAAAACTTCTGTAGAATAGATATGCACTATATTTGATGATGAACTATAGAGTATACCTAATGTCTTGATTAGTTCTAGTGTATTTTAATCTTTCACTTCTTCTTCACATAGATCCTTGATGAATGAAACACAACTAATATTCTACTTTGTACATTTTTGTCTCTTATCTTATCATTCACACCTAGCGTTCCACAAATGAACTACTATACATATCTTCCTCAAAGTATGAGATCATGGGACTTGTTAAGAAAATCTTCATAACATCCTTGTCGGCTTAACTAACCATGCAAGCATAATTACAACTGTGCAATATAAACTAAATAGACGCAATGCTTCACTAAGTCGGCCTCGCCAAATTAACTCTAACTTTGTAATCTTGTTGAAACAAATTTGGTGCATTTAGATAAATATCTTCAACTCATAATTAAACTTGAATATACACATGCATATCCTGAAGATAGGCACAACTCAAGAAACAATGCAATATGTCGGCCTATATAGACAACCTCCAGAAACTGTAACTGTCATATAATAGAATTACACCACACAACTGAAACTTCATATCTGAGTCTGCGTGTATGAATAAAACATAAAAAATATGTCTACAACATGAATATAACTACACAAGGCTTGATAACATCATTCTGATAAATACATATAGAACACTGCTATATATTATATGTTGTCATCAATGACAAACATATAATCAACTAGCTGCCAGAAGTAAATCTCCAACACAAGGATGGAGTCAGGACAGACCCTAAGAGAATAGAGGCTATCCAAAAGGTCATTTCTCCAAAAAATATAAAAGGAGTACAATATTTCTTACGAAAGATAAATTTTGTTAGAAGATTCATAGCTAATTTTGTAGAAGTTGTCAAACCAGTTATCAAATTGCTAAAGAAAGATGAAATTTTTTATTGGAGTAAGGAAGCTCAAATAGCATTTGAGAGAATAAAAAAAGCAGTGCAAGAGGCACCTATTTTAAAATCATCAGACTATAGTAATCCCTTTTGTTTATTTTCATTTGCATCTTTTCACACTATTGTTGTTGTTCTATTAAAAAAGGATGATGAGGGATTTGAACATCCAATAGTCTTTTTTAGCAAATCCCTTCAAGCTATAGAATTGAATTATGAAATGATGGAAAAGAAAGCATATGCCTTGCTAAAGGTTGTAAAATATTTTAGACCATACTTAGTTTGTGCTAAGGTGTTGGCATATGTGCCTCATGTAGCAGTTAAGTAAATTCTTACCCAATCATAAGTGACTGGTAAGAGATGTAAGTGGATTAACCGAATTTAGGAATTCAATTTAGAAATCCACATTATAAAGTTTGTAAGAGGTCAAGGTTTGGCAAAGCTCATGATAGAGGAGAACTTGGATTTAGTACAAGTAAATCAAATAGAGATACATGATCAGACCATTACAAGTATAGAGAAACAACAATTTTATGTTGATATTGTATATTTCTTGAAGAATGCCAAGTGTCCTAATGCTATGACAGATAACCAAAAGAGAAGTCTTAGATTATAGGATTAGAGATAAACCTTAGCACAAGGAGATTTATACTGGAAAGATAGAAATGGTGTATTATTGCTATGTTTAGATCAGAGTCAATCAGATAAAATGTTAAATGAAATTCATGATGGGGTATGTGGAGGTCATTTTTCTGCCAAGACTACTGCCCACAAGATCCTAAGGGCTGGATATTTTTGGTCTATCCAATTCAAAGCTACCCATGTATATGTCAAGCGATGTGACCCATGTCAAAGGTTCACAAATAAGCTAAATTTTTCAGGAGCCCTATTACTAAATCCTATAAGTGTTGAAGCCCCTTTTGCTATGTGGGGAATCAATTTTATAGGTGATTTTTCAGAAAAATCTAGTGGTGGACACAGTTGGATACTTGTAGCCACAGATTAATTTACAAAATGGATTGAAGTTGTACCTACAAAAAAGGAAACAAGTAAGGTGGTTACTGAATTTTTAAAGGAAAACATCTTAACCAGATTTGGAGTTCCTATAAAGTTAGTAATGGCCAATGCCATGTGTTTTAGGTTAGATGAGATAAAAGATTGTTCTGAGAAGTATGGGATAATGATGCCATATTCATCTCCATGCCATCCTCAAGAAAATGGACAAGTTGAATCTAGTAACAAAAGTATATTGAATATTTTGAAGTAGAATCTTGAGAAGAACAAGACGGCATGACATACAAAACTAAAATTAGCACTGTGGGCTGATAGGATAAAAGTAAAAAAAAGCAATAGGAAAATCACCATTCAAACTTATATATGGTATTAAATCAAGATTGCATGTTAATAATTTGTTGCCAGTATTATAGTTTATACAAGAAGAATAGTTAGAACTTTCTAACAATATGTAAAACATAATGATGTAGTTGGCAGAGTTGGATGAAATCAGAAAGGATAGCCAAAAGGAAAACATAAAGTTGCAGCAAAAGATGAAATATATTTTTGACAAAAGGGATAGAAATAGAAAATTCAAACCAAATGACCTTGTTCTCCAGTGGAATGTGAGAGCAGAAGATAAAGGAAAGCACAAGAAGTTTGAGTCATTATGGCTTGGACCTTTTTTAATTTTACAAAGCTTTGGTAAAGATTCTTATCTTCTGAAGAATATAGATGGAGAATAATTTGAGTTGCCTTTGCAAGGGAAATTGTTGAAACCCTTTTTAATTTTAAAATCAATTTTTATGCACAAGTAAATATGTATTATATGTACCATAGTTTCCTTTCAGTCATGTGTTTCTTTCCTGCAGTAGGTTAGTTTACATTGCCTTCATTTTTTGAAAAGGTCTGCAACCAGAGATTATGAGATTCTTGTCATAAACTCATGTTTATCCAAGCTCAGAGAGAGCCACTATTGGTTTTATTTCTATTTTTGGGATTGCCCTATAAAATTTTTGAATTTACCTGTTACTCCTATGCTCGGAAGGTTGAAAATCATGTTTAAAATGGCTTATATACTTTTGCAAATATTGTCTTAGCCCAAAACCTAGTTGAAAATGCAAAAAACCCTAATCCCTAGGGTTATTTATATTTGAAAATTCAAGAAAGCCCTAAATTTCTCAGACAGGTTCTATTTTCATGTTACCTTTTTATAAATTAAGTTTGAGTTATTTGCATGTGCTAAATATTCAGTCACTTAGTCTCATGAAGGAAAGTAAATATTCCATCTAATCTAGAGACTTGGTGAAAAGATTTGGTTGTGTACTCTCTTAATAAAAGGAATATGCTTCAGAGGATCAAGAGACTTGGCGTAGACTATTGATCTCAAATATGATCTAATGGTGGTCGGGTTATCTCTTGATGAGATCAGAGTTAGTGATTTTATATGGCGAATATATGCTAAAAATGTGTCACACATCTATGAGTCATTATATTCAAGATTTCTCAAGAATGAGGTCTCGAATGGCGACTCATAGCTCTCTATTCATGAAGTGCAAGGGTTTGTAATGGAAGCCCTCAGATTGACCTAGTTTTTGCCCCTGTAAGTACACCATAAAATGAGAGATTCAAAGAGGAAAATAAAGAATGCTAGTCTCCATGATCATCAAGTATGCATGCAAATGAAAGCTATTCTATATGATAACATTGCAAGAAAGGAAGTTAATCTATATGATAACAATGCATGATTATTCTATGAAAAGAAATACAAATGCAAGATTAATCTATGAAAGGAAACATGAAATTAATCTAATATGCAAGTGAAAAATTAATCTAAATAGATTTCTATGGGGCATGAAAGAAGACAAGAAGAGAGAAGTTGCAATATCCAAGCTTAAGTGCTCAAATTCTCCTCCAAAATTGCTCTCCAAACTTGCAGCATAACAATAGCATAAAAATTCTATATCTTTGATTATCTCTTTGATCCCTCCAAAATGATAAGGAGAGGGCTCCTTATAAAGGAAAGTATGGAGAGGAATGCATCCTCAAGAGAAATGTGGGATAAATCCCTAAAAAGGCAAGTAAGAGGAAAAATACCCACCACTTAGAAATATGTGTGGAGAAAAAGGAGTTTTATTTATTATTTTTTTATTTGATTTATTTTCTTTTTCATCAAAAAGAAATCTTTAAGTGGGGATTTTATTTATTTAGTTAAAGAAGGATTTTCTTTCAATTAAATAAGATTATTTTATTTAATTAAAATAGAGATTTTAATTAAATAAGATAATATTATTTAATTAAAAGAGAGATTTTAATTAAATAAGATAAGATCATTTAATTAAAAGATTTATTTTAATTAAATAAGATTATTGATGAAATGATCAAACCTTAGAAAATATTGAAATAAATGAATTAATTACGATTTGATCAAGGAAATTGATTTGAATTGAAAATATTGCAAAGTATTGGTCCAAGAAATTGATAAATTGATTCTGGTTATTTGATAAATTGAAGAATGGGGACCGATAGTCTAGGTGACCATTTTAGGGTGCATACATTTTTCCCTCTTTGACTAATGTGTGATCTTCATGGGAACACATGTAGTCAAAGAATGTAGTTGAAGTGTGAGATCAATTTGGGATCACATCACAACCCAGACGTGTGATTGATTTGGGAACACATCAGGAGAAAAATAAGCAGATTGAAAAAGACAAGGTCAACACCCCTATAAATAGGTAATTGACATGTCCAAAATAAGAATCTCAATCAAGGTTGCCCCAAGAGGAGCGATTGATAGGATTGATAAAGTTGAATCAAGGATTGAGTTTTGATAGGTACTGCCCCCTCGTGATCAAAATTGAAATGAGATAGAGGAGAAACAACAAATTGATAAATTTGATCAAATCAAACTAAAGATAAGGTTCTTGATGTAAGATCAAAGATATAAGGATCACAGAACCAAGGTAGATCATCAAGCATGAAAGATTATGCCCCAAGGTTGAATTAGAAGAAATGAAGTGGGGTGAAAGCGAATGGAAGATAGAAGTTTGGAAGAGGTGGAAAGAAATGGAGAGAAGAAAGAGAATTTGCCTTAAGAAAGAGAATGCCCCAAAATCAATCAACTATTTAAGATAGAAAATTTTGATTGAGATCATGAAAGAAGATAAGGAAATGAAGATGAGAACGTGATCATAGTTGATTAAAAGTCCACAAGAAAGATGAAGGAAAAACCCCCTCAAACTCATAATACAGCCTAAAAATATAAACTAACATGAGGTCTAACAATGCAAGCTACATGAAAAAACAAAGGTGTACTTGCATAAAAGCAATTGTAACATAGGAATTTTTGTTGATCATTCATGAGAGAATGTTAAGGAACTTATTTTCATCATTGGCCCATTATTAATGGACATAAAAAAATCACACAATCATCACTAGTCACAAGTGCAACTATGAAGATATGAATGCGATTTATATCAGATTGGAATATGGAAAGATTCTAACATAAGCATCAAAGACATAAAGTTCAAGATGAGTTCACTGTTAGCTTACCCAATTTAATGTAGCAAAACCACGCTCACATCAAGGCATAGAGGCTAAGATGACCAGAAGAATGGTTGTACAAAAATAGTCAAGGATGAAGCCTCAAATATCCTAAGTGTGTCAAGAGAACAACAAGAGACACTCAAGAGTTTCAAGACCACACCTAAAAGAAGAAAGAAAATAAAAATATGCCCCATGCCCCAAGTCCTCTAGCTATGCATCACAGAGAGACTTATTAGACAAGGACACTCAACAAAAATCAATAATAGTCAGCGCACAAATAAAATATCATGACATAGCTCAAGCATTAAGTGTTGTGTTTAAAAATTTAAGTGTGTTAACTGATATTGAGTTCCAAGGATAAGGATTGAATGCTTATAAGTAGGCAAGATCACATGACAAAACTGGGTAAGACCAAACCAATAAGTGTTGAAAAACACTTGATGTCAGGGGTTGTATTGAAAAATAGAGTTGGGGTGGTGTTGAAAAACACTATTTGTGGGATGTCCTAAAGACTAACGCATCCAACAGACCAAATATAACATAGTTATGCCCCCTATACAAAGACAAAGACCAATTCCAAACCAAGGTGACAAGGACAAGGCAGGATGGAGAAAGGTGTAGGATTTGAGAGAGAAATCCATAGAACCTGAAGAACAACTGCATGCAAGAACCTATTACAGAAGAGAATAAGGAAGATGGAAAGAGAAGAACTCAGAAGTTGCTTAGAAAGTGAGAGTGAAATTATAATCTGAATTCATTGAAAAGAAACTACAAAGTTCAACCTCTAAAGGTGAACAAAACCCTAAAACTAGAAAAGCTAGGTTGTAAGATAACCTAACAAAACTATGAAAGTAGAAAAAAAAGGGTCCCGACAACAAGTCCTAATTAGGTACCCAAGCACAACCAAATCTCTGTAAAGTGGGGAAATAGAGAAAACCACATGGGAAAAACCCTACTCCAAGAAGAGATAGAAGAAAATGCAGAAAAGAATGGCTCAAGAGACTCTCAAAACCATAAATACAATCAAACCCCCCATGAGAGAGGGATGAGACACCAAAGCCCCCCTAGAATGATGGAACCCCTATAGAAAGAAATAGAGGTACAGAGTAACAAAGAAACCCCTGAATGAGAGGTGAAACTAGAAGACTGAGCTGGTGCTTAAAGGAGAATGAATGAGACTCTTGGAATGGAATCCCCAATGAAGGTGGGCTAATAGATGGGCTGAATCTGTTAGTTGGGAGGAGATGAATGTCCTCAGATATGCCCTCAACAACTAGAGGGGAAGGCTCAATGTAAAGAGTGACCATAACTGGGATTACTGAAGAAGAATCATGCTTAACAAAGGTAGGCACAATAGGAGGAGGAGGTGGAGAAGCCACAACACTGATCTCAGGAGCAACATAGAAGTTTAGGTGACCCAACTTCTTCTCACTAGGAACTTGTGAAGTAGGAGAGATATTCTCTAACACTAGAGATGGAGGACCAAAATAGGAGGAGTACAGGCAGGTGGCATGATCAATTATCCCTATAGAAACAATGTGGTCAGTCGCACTATCCTGGATGTGTACAGAGTCTACAGTGAACTCAACTATCTTCTCTGTCCCACTGTGAGTAATTTGATAAATGGAGAGAAGGTTTGATGACAAGGATGAAACACATAGTACATCATGGAATGCACCACCATCGCTATCAATAGAACCTTGACCACACATAGGCATAATAGTGTCATTCCCCACCCAGATGTGTGGGGTAGCAGAGGCCACAAAAGATGAGAAGGAACTCTGAGAAGATGCCATATGATGTGAAGCACCAGAATCCAACAACCACCTAGAAGAGGGAGCTATAGCAGATGCACATAAGGCATGACCCTTTTTGTTGTCTAACCCATCTGCCTAAGATGATGATGAAGAATACTAGCAAGAGGAGGAAGAAGGAATATCAATGTTGCTTTTATGAAGAAGAGCTATCAAATCAGCAATCTGTTGGGCATATCCATCTACCTTCTTCTGAAAGAAATGAGACTCGTCATGATTGAACTTATTACAATAAGTACACTTGAGTTTGTTTATCTTCAATTTCCCCTTAGGTGAATGAGGTGGGCTAGAGGAATGCTGAGAAGGAGAATCCTTCCAAGATTCTATGGATGATGATACCTATTTCTTCTCTGGTTTTCGTAGAGATGGGTGAGAAACAAAGGCATGGCTCATAGAACCTGAAGCATCATTCAAATATTGAATCTTTGACTACTCTCAAGTAAATCAATCACAGAAGGCTGTAAAGGAAGGCATATTTTTCCTAGGACCCAAGGCATCCATAGTGGAATAGAAAGTGGAGGAGAAAATCTAGAACTCTCCACGAAGCTTTGAGAGTATCAGAAAGATACACCCGTCATCTTATTTGGTCTTCCCACATCCCTGTAAAAGTGATTGGAGAGCATTGAACTTCATCAAGAAGTCCTCAATGGTGAAAAAAAATCAAGAGACAAGGATGTCAACTTTGCATCAAGCTAAAGTGCCCGAAATGCATTCACTATGCCAAACACATCTGCAAACTTTCCCCAATAGGTGCGAGGAGTGGCCAAACCATCCAGATGAAACAAGAGGCTATCTAAAATGTGTAGTGAAATCAAACCCATGGCCTCATCCATTTTGTTTATGTGCTGAAGGACCTCAAACAGATGCTACAAAATAGGTTGTTTCTCATCTAGATATGACCATAAGCCATGTGACATGAGTATCCTAGTCATGTGTGTTTTCCAGATGTTGTGTGGTGTCAGCTAGGCCACAAAGGGGTTTGACATTAAGAGAAGAAGTAGATGGAAGTAGAAGGGTCATTTCTGAATTAAATTATAGAAAGCAAGTGCACCCCCCATAATGTATAATTCTATCCCTCATATAGTAAAGAAACAACTATAGAAAGAACAAAAAATAAGAAAAAAACCTAGACGCCAGATATAGAGAGGAAGGAAATGGAAACCTCTACTTCAAAGAAAAAATTTAAAGCTCAAATGGCTAGATCAAAAATCAAGACTAGCACCATTGTGTCCATCTTAGAAACACCTTTTTGATGATATTTTTTTTCCAAAAATGGACACCGTATGAACAAGTTACGGCCAAAAAACCAACTGCTCCTCCGAAAATGAGCTCACTGGAAAAAACCAGTCACAACAAAAAAATTGACGGTCAAAGGAACGTCTTAGACTCTGGCAAAAAATTTGACAACCATGTGCACATCGCGGGCCCATCTTACCAGAAAAAATTCTCGGTCACGGGAAAAAATTGGAGTCGCAAAAAAATATTTGAAATACGGCTGGGAAATAAAAATTTCGGCAGGGTGACATCAGTAATGATGTCACCTCTGTGCATTGGTGGCAGGTGGTGGGCCGCCAGTGGAGGTGGTGGCCAGGCGACTCTAGTGGTTGGTAGGTGGCACATTGGTGGGGGCTGGGTGCATGTGAGGCTAAGGTGGTGCAGGGGTGGCTGCTCTGACTACACCTCCCGAAGCCCTAAAAAAGGTGATTTTTTACATTTTTTTTTTCTCAATTTTTGTGTCATACAGCATAGGAGTGAGAAAATTTTTCTCAGGGGTCACTGTGACCAAAAACAACAAAATTTATATGAATTTTGACTCTCCTAGGCCTTCTGAGCGCGATGGTGGAGTCTATTTTGGCTCAAAAAGCTCCAAAAAATAGCGCCTCCTCCAAAATGAAGAAAAAATATCAGAGAAGCTATAGCTTTTGTTTTTGAATCACAGCTTCAAAAAACCCTCAAACCAGGCAGCAATAGGGAAACTCTGATACCATGTAGGATTTGAGAGACAAATCTATAGAACCCGAAGAACACCTACATGAAAGAACCAATTATAGAAGAGAAGCAGGAAGAGGGAAATAGAAGAACTCAAAAGTTGCTCAGAAAGTGAGAGTGAAATTATAATCTAAATTCATTGAAAAGAAACTACAAAGTTCAACCTATAAAGGTGAACGAAACCCTAAAACTAGAAAAGCTAGGTTGCGCATTAATAATTAATATAAATATTAATTATAATGCACCTAAGAGATAGATTAAGTAAACTAGAGTAATAAACAACTTAATTAATTAAATCAAAGTAATATAATTAATAAGTGTAAATAGATAATTACTCTAACAAAAGGCATAAGTGTCAAGGACACGCGCTAAGAAATAGGGGTGCAAAGGCCTCAAGTAGTGCCCGTTTCCAGGTTTTCACCACTTGAATTTTATTTTTTTATTTTCACTTTTTTTATTTTTTTATTTTTTCCTTATTTTTTTAGGACTTTTTATAATTTTTTTTAATTTTTGCTACCAAGGCACCTATTTCCAGGTTTTCACCAAGGCACTTTTTCTATTTTTTTAAATTTTTTGAATTTTTTTGATTTTTTTTTGTATTTTTGAAATATATAATTTTTTTTGGAGATACATCAAAGTGCCTATTGCTAGGTTTTCACTAAGATGATCATTTTTTCAGGATATTTTTTTATTTTTAGAATTTTTTGATAATATATCATTTTTTTGAATTTTTTCAGGATTAATAATTATGTACAAAGGATGCCCCGAAACAGAATGGGCATCATGGATAGAACTTCTTCAAGTGTAAGACATTTATAGGATCGAGGAGATGCTCTCCCTCTGCTGTAGATAGTAAATAAGCACCTGACCCAAAAGTTGTTGTAATGATATAAGGTCCAAGCCAATTAGGTTCAAATTTTCCCTTTTGATCTTTATGTTGTTGATTCTTAGGATTTTCACGTAGGACAATATATCCCACTTAGAATTCTCTAGGGTGAACCTTTTTGTTGAAGGCTTTGGACATGTGCTTTTGATAAATCCTCATATGTTCAAATGATGCTCGACATTTCTCATCTAGAAGTTCTAACTCTTGAAGTATCATGGCGTGGTAGTCTTCATCCGTAACTAGACCTTTGAGGGAAACTCTAAGCGAAGGAATCTCAACCTCCAAAGGTAATACTGCTTCAGCGCCATATGCAAGGGAAAAAGTAGTAGCCCCAGTAGGAGTATGAATACTCATTCTATAGGCCCACAAAGCCAGATTTATCTGTAAGTTCCAATCTCTACCATTCTTACAAATTGTTCTATGTAGGATTTTAAGAATGGTTTTGTTTGATGCCTCTGCTTGACCATTTCCTTGTAGGAAATAAATGGAGCACCAATGTTTTTTAATTTTGAATTTCTTGCAGAGTTGTTTAAGGTCCTTATTTTTAAACTGGCCTCCATTATCAATAATAATCTCGAAAGGCACTCCGTATCGACAAATGATATGGTTCAGAAGGAATAGAGAGATTGTCTTGCCCGAGGTAACAAAAAGTGGGACAAATTCTATCCATTTAGTGAAGTAATCAGTAGCAGTGATAATAAACTTGTGTCCACCTGATGAGTTGGGATGAATCTGTCCAACAAGATTGAAGGCCCAACACTGAAATGGCCAATGAGATATCGAAGGAATGAGCTCCCTATCTCGAGCATGTATCAGGTTACCATATTTTTGACACTTTTCACATGACTTTGCAAAAGATACTGCATCAATCTGCATCATAGGCCAATAGTACCCTTCCCTAAGAAACCTTTGGGCCATGGCAAGACCATTGGAATGTCCCCCACAGATGCCCTTGTGGATGTCAACTAACACTTGCTCAAATTATTCCTTTTCTAAGCATCTAAGAAGTGTTCCATCGAGACCCCTCCTATACAAATCACCAATGATAAGGGAATCACAAGAGGAATTTTGGGTAATATTTTTGCTTTCAGATTGGTTAAAGGTTTTAGGTATAATGCCATCATGAAGGTATGAGTAAATGGCACCGTAGCAAGATTACTCACGACCAACAAGGGTACAAATGACATGGCTTTCTTGGGATTCATAGATAGGGTGATGTAGCTCTCCCACCAGGAATTCAAATCTAGATTCATGTTTCTCTAATTGAAGGAGTGAAGCAAGTGTAGCCAAAGTGTTAGCTACTTTGTTTTCTTCTCTAGGGATTTGCTGAAATGTGACAAATGTTAAGTAGCATTTCAATGAATCAACCATCTTCTTGTAAGGTACCATTTTCTCATGTTATGTTTGATATTCATCATTAACTTGGTTGATTATCAGTTGTGAATCCCCATAGATCTGTAACTTTATGATTCTCCATTCTATGGCTATCTTAAGTCCAATTGTTAAATCTTCATACTCAGTAATGTTTTTTGTACATGGGAACAATAATTTATAATACTTGGGGATCGTGTAGCCATGAGGAGAAACAAACAACACACCATCTTCTAAACCATTTCTCATAAAGGATCCATCAAAGAAAATCTTTCATGTTCTTTCAGTCATATACATGAGGTGCTCATCTGGGAAGTCAACTTGAATAGGTGCATTATCTTGTATTGGGAAATTAGCCAATTGATCTGCTATGGCTTGTCCTTTGATTGCTTTACACTCAATGTACTCTATGTCAAACTCTGAAAGGATCACCATCCATTTAGCAAGTCTACATGTGAGGGCAGCCTTAACTAGAAAATATTTGAGTGGATCTATTTTTTCTATGAGGTGTATAGTGTGCACAAGCATGTAATGTCGTAACTTTTGGGAAGCAAACACAATTGCAAGGAAAGCTTTCTCAATGTCGGTGTAGTTAACCTCATATGAAACAAGAGTGTGAATAATATAATATATTTCTCTTTCTTTCCCATTTTCATCAAGTTGGGCTAGTAATGCCCCCAAAGAAGTGTAATGCCCTGCCAGGGAACCCAGGAGAACTAAGCAACCAATGCAACCAAGTTAACAAAATATTTTTTTTAAAATTTTTTATAAACAATAATGTTAACAATGTGAAAGCAACACATGAGACAACATGACATACACATTAGTACAAATTAACAAACATTATAAATCTTGATGGTTCCTTGACGTAGGATTACTAAAGAAAAATAATCTACGAGAACAACTATAAAAAAACTAACATAAAGGATACATCAACTGAATCCAATAATATAGATGTCATATAATAAGACCACATATACAACTGAATCAACATCCATTGCACATGCCATAGGGTATGCAATAATACATAAAAATAAAATATAATACATCCTCCGAAAGGATGGTAACTAAAATACACATATGGTACACGTATACAACTCATGAAACTGAACAAGTTTCCAAAAGAATAAGAAGATAGAAGATAGAATAACTGCAACAAGGATCATCCAAGCATGAAGACGAAAGTCAGATCTCAATGGTAATAAGAATCACTACCACCCGACCATGTGGAACCAAAGGTCCACTCCCACCATGCTGAGGAGATAATAACAAGCCCACACACACAGGTATACAACAAGAATGTAAATATCAAAGGTATACAACCATCATAAAGAAAAGCATAGGAAGATCCTACAAGCACTCTAAACCATAACAAGGAATACTAAACAACACTAGAGGTACTGACACACGTAGGATAACCTAAGCTATACATAGGAAGGTGTCATCATGTACATCACATCTTTGAGTTTTGTCCTAGCAATTCCTTAAAGAATTCTGGTACTCAAGTGACTATACATGGCGCCAATGACCTCTCAAACTAACAAGGCCACTAACTATGCCTGAACCCGCACCTCAAAAGGGGGTAAGCATTATCTCATCCTCTAGCTTAGCCTATACTAGTGCTCAAGCATGGGTGAGGCATTATCTTATTAGATTATACTAGCCCAATCCTAATAAATTATTATGTTATCACTTGTTACCACTACTTACAATAAGAAATCCTAGCATCCACTTGTGGGCTCTGACACTTATTGCAAGCCACCTCCTACTATACAACTAAGTAACCTACCCCAATTTCACATAGGAACATCACAAAGTTATATCACAAACCTCATCACTGAGTCCTGCTCGTATAGGGATACACCCTTAGAGAATCATAAAGAATATCAAAACAAGATCAAAACTCTCAAATATAGTTCTTGCCTACACAAGAACTATCGATTCTTAATTAACCAATACCACATAAAGTACTCTCACAAGATCACATAAGACTAGTTAAACAACCAGGTTGGATAAAAAGATCAAGATTCAAAATTGATCTAAATAAGAACATGCATTGAAGTGCACAAAACACCAAAGCTAAAGAAAACCCAAGACCTTTGGTTTTACATCCTGATAGCCAACTAATCCCAAGAGACAACCAACACATTGCAGTATCATAAAAGGGAAGGATACACACATTATTTTAATCAGTCACTCATAAGACACATCATCACATAATGAGTACGATTCTAGAAAGACAATAACATTCAGTGATAAACTCATTTATAGTAACACTATGCAAATTACTTTATATGATAAAATTACTATCAACAATATAATTTAATCTTCCAAAGAAAATGCACATCAAGCCTAGACCAATTTATAAAATCCACCTCATATAAATTAATCTATTTAATAATTACTAAAAAACCAAATATAATTACAAGTATTTTTTTTTTTTGAAAATATAATTTTTAAAAATAGAATACCACTCCATGCGAATTCTAAAAAAAAACTTTTTTTTTTGAAAAAAATATAATTTCTAAAAATAGAATGCCACTCCATGTGAATTCTAAAAAAATTCTATTTTTTTTTTAAAAATATATATAATTTCTAGAAATAGAATACCACTTTATGCGAATTCTTAAAAAAAATATAATTTTTAAAAATAGAATACTATTGCATCCAAATTCCAACAAGAATTATTTTAATACAAATAAATAAATATTTCTTAAATAACATGCAAATAAATATATCTTATAAATACTTATTCTTTAAAAAATCTTATTTAGTTAATTTTCATAATAAAAGAGAGAACATGTATTTATCCTCATTTTATATTTACATACAATAATATTAAATTAATTTAATAATAAAGCATGCAATCTGCTGCAAACATGAGAAATTTTCTAAATTTAATAATAACTCTTTATTTCCTTAAGATGATTTTCTAAGCATGCAAATTGATAAAAATAAGAAAGATGTCTAATTTAATATTAATTTTCTTTTTCAAAAAGAGTTTTTATTTCTTTAAGCATGCAAATTACTAATAACAAGAGACATTCTATCTCTATTATTTTAATTTATTTTCAAGTAGAGTTTATTTCTCAAACATGCAATTTTAACTAAATTGTTTTGTTTTCATGTAAATCTGGACCTGGTTTTGGTAAGAACATGGCAAAGGTGAATTTTCTAATCTCAAGGTAAGATATTCACAGATCCGAGGGTTAAACCTTTTCTTGGCAATAATCATCAATTTTCTTAAAAAATGATAATTTTTTTCAAATTGAAACCCTAAAGACAATTTTGAACAAATTCATTTCCACATGAAAACCCTAATGCCCATTTTGCAACTAACACTGAAAAATAAAATCTTTATGCCCACAAGCACATATCTGACATGCAAACTTGAAGGAAAACACAAAATTGAAACAATAACATATTTCTTAAATTTTAAATCAATAAACCACACAATAATCAAACAAGGAAGATCACACAAAGGATCCTAGCTTTTCGGATGCATGGAAGACTTAATAATTAAATCAATTAATTAAATAATAAGAGTTTAATTAATATTTAATTATTAAATAGCTATATATTTCATATATCAATATTTTAACCTTATTAAAGGTGCAATAATTAACATTAATATTTTTCATAAATATTCATTAAATGAATCAAGCCAAAAGCATCATTAAAAAACCTGAAACCCATCTAAACACATAAACCACTGAAACAGACAAATAACTAAAATAGAAACCCAACACACACAAACAGGCTCACAAATCCATGTCACTTGACAGATTCAAACACTAGGGTAGTCAATTAGATTCTTGTCCAATTCTAAGACAAAATAAGGGTTTAGGGTATGGATTTAGACCTAAATATTATCTCCCCTCTCATACCATTTAGATACTGCGATAGGGAATGCTCATTCCTGCTAATTCAGGGAAAACCTAGCCCGGTATCTGCAAACCTATCTGTTGACGGGGTTTTGCTGACCGGGTCCGCCAACAGTCATAAGTTGTCACCGGGTTCTGGAGAAACCGACCAACTTCGCCTATAAAGGTTGTCCGGGGGAAATAAATCCTCCGGGCCTTCAAGCACCTGGGTGTCGGGTCACGACGGTGCAGGGCTCGGTTGGGAGAGGTGACTGTTTTCGAGGGGGATAGCTGGTTACTTCAACTCAT
>MU223461.1:1436733-1447580 GCA_018584345.1 Thuja plicata | reverse complement strand
ACATCACTTTTAAACTCATCCGCCATCTTTGCGGCGTCATGGCCTCTGAGCACCACCTTGGTCAACTTAACCATTTTGGCCCCATCAATTCCTTCCGGAGATTGATACCAGGAGTTCATTATTTCATCAAAACCTCCCAAAACTGACTCCTCGAGAGTATAAGTATCTACGCTGAAGGTATCTATCCCGGAAGCCTTTATTACAAAATATTTACATAATTTAAAAGAATACTTTACTTTGTTTACCTTTTCTTGTAAGGACTCTACCAGTTGCTTGGTTACCTCCAATGTGAGGTCCAGTCTGGAGTGCTGAGTCCTTACAAAATCAAATGGTTCCTCACCCAAAATTCCAGATTCAAAAATTATATCTTCTCCCAGAGTGAGGAGCTCTTCGAGCTCTGCCTTCCATGCCTGGTAATTCTCAGCATCACTCTCCCACTGTTCAATTAGTGCTTCTTCCTGGCAAATAACCTGCCAGGCTGTGTATAGGTCTGGGAGAGTGGATACTAGGAAACGCCGGATGTTTCCTATCTGCAGATTGGCCCATTCATCAGTTGCTTGGGCTTTCTTCTTCATTACTCGCAGGGAGTCTATGTCGCTTTGTGGTAATTCTTCTGAGGTGGAGGCCTGCGGAGGGACGGCGCTGATGGGTCTAGCCAGCTCATAAAACAACCCAAGAAGGTTGGCATTATTTTCCTTTTCTGCTTTGAGCCTCTGGGCCTCTTTCTCGTATCGGGCTTCCACTTCCCTTGCTGCTTCTTTCAGCAGGTCTACTTCACCCTGCTTTCCTCTTTTACCCAAGTGTACCTCTGCGATGTTGTAATCTGCGGGGTCTGCAGTCGCTTCATCGGCATCTGGGGGAGGTGTTGCCACTACCGCAATTATTTCTCCGCCCGGCCCAGTTCACAATGTGTGAACTGTCCAGACCTTCTTTGTCTTTGGCGGGGCCTGAGCCAAGGCCATCATTTCGGCCAGAGAGATAGGCGCTATTGGAGTGGATGGGGATTTTCTTTTCTTGCTCTCCACCAGCCACGGAGGTGGGAGAGGTGGCCTTCCTACCAAATTCTGTTCTTCTGATGCTCTCCCAGCATCCAGTGGTGGTTGCTCCTTTTCAACATGCGCCTCCTCTGCCTTTCCTGCCGGCACTTCTTCTATTTCCTTTTCTGCCGGCACTTCTTCTTCAGCAACATCTTCAATATCTATATCCTCGGCCTGGTCCGTGATGTCGATTGGTGAATCTGGACCCTGGTCGGCCTCTTCGAGGATTACCTCTTCAAGTTGCTCTCCTCCCTCATCTATTTCTGCCCCTGAATGGGTTTCTTCTGTCATTGGTACCTCTTTGGGCTGTATGGGAGGTATCTGGCCAAGATTCAAAGTTTGGGCCGCTATTATTATGTGCCCGAAGGTCGCTCTTGGGAGTGGCCCCTAGAACACGACGGCTGGGGTTATGGTTGTTCCCGAAGATCCAGGTCTGGGTTCCCCAGCCGATGCCTTTTATTCAGTTTGTTGTTGGTCCACTCCTGGACCTTGTACTACCTGAGCCCCGAAGATAATGTCTGGTCTTTGCTCCTCTGTTTGCTACTCTTCTTGTTTTGCAGCCTCTTCTCCTAGGTCTCGGAGGTCCATATCCTCTTGTTCTTTCTCCGGGACTTCCATCCCTGCTTGTGCATCGCCTCCTTGCAAGTTTCTGAATTCATCGGTTGAAAATAGATCAAACTCTTCTTCTGGAGGGGGACTGGCTGGGTCCTCTACTTGTTCTACCTCTTTCTCCGGTTCTGGGGAACTGGAAGAGAGGATCTCCACCTCTTTGGGGAGGGATGCCCTTGGCGCTGGTTCCGCCTTTGGCTGTTGGATGTGCTTTCTTTTCCTCCGAGTGATTAGGTGCTTTCTTTTCCTCCAAGTTATTAGAGGCAGCCCCGCATCTGCTATCGCTGCTGCCTCCATGGGATCCACCCCCGTCGCCATCGCCATTAAGGTAGCCAGTGATGGGGAGGAAGGAGGACAAATTGGCCCGGACATGAGCGGGGGAGTTGCCAGCTTTGTCAATAGTTTCTCCCTCATCTGTTGTGAGGCCGCCATGGATTGCTGAAGCTGCTCTTGTATGGGAATCTACTGCGCGGAGGGGGTCAAGGCTACCCCCTTTCCTTTGGCTGCGCCCTGTGCAAAAGTCTCGGCTGTCGAAGATGTCCCGGCCCCCGGAGTCGATCTTAATACCGGCGATGAAGTTACTCTTGGTGCCGGTCGGGGACCAAGGCGCGCACTCCTAGGGCACACCTGCTTGAAATATGTATGACTTCGCTCGACAATTTCTCAATTGAAGTCCTCGATTGTGTGATCTTCTTGGGTGGCCCAATTTATTGCGGGTAGTGCCAATTTATCAATCCCCTTTTCCCAGTACTGGGGATCTGTGGTAGGGGTGGTGTCAGAAAATCCCTCTGGGAATCTTCAAAGCTTTAGCTCCTGCATCATTCCAGCCATCATTCTATCATACTGCCGGCTGCGCACATCCATATCGTCCTGGCGATCTATCCAAAAATCTTCTATGTGTGCTTGGTGGGGCTCCGAGGCCCGAGGTAGTGCTATCGCAATTCGGCCATGCAGATCAAAGTTCTTCCGGGCCAGATAAAATTCCTGCAAGTTGTAACTTTTAAGCTCATTGTCTGCCTCCTTTGTGGTAGCCAGACTGCAGGTATAGTTCCCACAAGAGATTGAGAATGAAACATTGGTGACCTTCTTGAGGCCTAAGAAGGTATGCAGCTCCGTCATTTGTCTGTAATACTCCAGCAGCACGATCTTGTCCCCGTAATGCCTGGGTAACAAGTAGGGTTTCCCAGAGAAGCCAGTGACCCTAATGTAGGTATGCTGCTGGAACTGAATGTAGTAGTGCCCATAACTACTAACCAATTTCATCACCTCAGTAGATAGGCGGTATCCGGCATCTTGGGTGGGCGTCAGCAGATGATGGTAAATGAAACAATCGTTTACCCGACAGTAACTGGGGAAGCTGGCCTCCAATTGAATCTGTGGGAAATGGTCCCACGGTGCTTTTTGTCCCGTACCAAATCCAAGGATGCCATCTGTGAGCAGGCCATTAGAGCGGGGCCTCTAATGAACCAAGGCCCAGAAAACATAAGAAATCATGTAGAACTTCTTATCCTTGTCCAGCTGCCGGAACTGGGAGTCGACATGGTTGGAAATAATAGTAGCCCAGTCGAAGAATTGTCCCTTAGTGGACATGGTGAACAAGAAATAGTACATCCATTTTGCAAACTCTTGGGCAGAGGGTTGCCCAAAAACCTGTGCCAATGTAATCATCCCCATCTGGATGCTCTCTTTGAATTCAGAGTGGGGAATGTCAACTTTCATTCTTTTGGGGTCCCTCTTCGGTACCTTGAGCCAGTTGGCGTTTATGTACAACTGAGAGGCCTCCTCCAGCTCGGTGAATTTTTTCAAGGCATCTAACCTTGTAACCACTGTAGCTTGATCAAATTGCGGGATGCCCAGGCTGATTTGGAAAGTGGCTGGGTCCAGGGACACCAGTGGAGTGGGGAATCCCGATGGCTCTGCTGGTGCTAACATGACGGCCTGGACGACGGAGTTATAGTGGGCCGCCAGAGTAAGCACAAGCTCCAGAGACTACACGGAGTATGGGAAGAAAGCTGCCCTGAGAGTACCAGAACCTCCAATGTTAGTAGCAAGTGCATCTCCAGCCTGTCATTGTATATGCATTATTTTTACTAGAGCCTGCATTTCTGCCCAAGTCTCGACGCTGGTGTCGGTCATCAACTTTATCTTGGACTCAATCTTCGAGCCCACAATCTCCTCATCCTACATATACTTCATGGTGAGGGAGAGCTTTTCCAGGGCCTTCTCTATCTTAGACTTTGCCGCTGCCCTGGTCTCGGTTGTGGATGGCAACTCTGGACTTTCGGGAGGAGATGATGCAGATGCTTCAGACATGGTTGTAAAGTGAAGTCCGGACCTACGAGACAAAGCGATCGTCAGAATATATTTATCAAAATAAAACTAGAAACTCTGGGGTCTAGAGATCTTACCACCACGCCATTTGCTTTTCCTGAAAAGTTAGTTTTTTGCATAAGTACCCGAAAAGCAAAACATAAACTTAGCATTTTCATTATATCTCTGGGTCTGAGAAAATTTGTCACACTTGATGAAGACATGAGATGGATGATGGAAAGGGACCTGAAACTCAGAGAAGTGACCGTTAGTGAAGAAGAATGTGGAAGCAGGTCCATGTGGACGCCACGTGCGCTAGCATTAAATAGATGGGATGGCATTGGCGGCGGAGCCAACTGTTTGAACGTGTGAAAAAGGAAAGCCACTTGGCCGGAAGTAATTGCGCGCATGGGAAATAAATAAGGCTCTGACAGCCTTGATGGAGGAGAGACAAAACTTCTTGTTTGAAACCAGCCACGAGCCAAGCTTCAAATAAGTGGTTTTCTGCCTCGAAGCCAACTTGAAGCGAAAAACCAGCAGCAAGGGTGACTCGACCAGCTCGTTGAGCCACCTTGAAGGATATACAGAAGGTCGAAGGGTATACACACGGGAAGGGGGGATATATACAAGGGTCACCTATAGAAATATATACATATATACACAAATATACATTAATGTACACGCGAGTGACTCCCGCGACAAAAACCAGACGAAGCCGAAACCAAAATATACAGCTATTTACATCACGTACATGATATCTACAAACTACTTACAGACTATTTATAGGTATTTACAGATTACTTACAAACTATTTACATCTGCGCAGACCATCTGCAAAATATTTACAGACTATCTACATCTGCACAGAAGGTGGACAACCTTCCAACAGAGCCAATCCACCAACGGGCAGCGAACCAGAGGCAAGAAAAGAACAGACGGCAGAAACAAAACGAAATGAAACAAAAACAAATGAAAACAAAACCAGGCGGAAATGACAAAAACTAGAAAATGAACACAAGACAGAGAGAAGGGAAGCCAAAGGACCAACCTGAAAATGCAGAAGGTGGAGGAAGGGATTACCGAGTGAACTCTGCAACACTTGAATCGTTAGTTCGCCAAGATCACCACCACGGAGCACTTGCGTACGTCAGAGAGCATAGAAGGGGTTTAAGCTTTGATTACTGCAAATTCTCTGCAAACTCTATTAATCGCTCTGAAAATGCCATATTTCTCTCTAAGTGCTCAAAGGTTTTAATCGTGGTAAATGTGAAAATGACAGGTAAGCTCTATTTATACCCATGGTAAAAATAATCCTCCTCCTTCCAGAGTTTTAGGTTAGACAAAACACCTGGACTCCGGACCTAGGGATTCCTTACGATGATATTCTTGAGACTTAAGAACATCATAGCAAAGAGTCCCAGAGCCCGGAATCTGGCTTCCCACCAAAAGACAAAACAGCCTCCGGGATCCAGGATCCCGAAGGGGAAAACCGAGCAGAGAAAACCATGCACGCCGGGGAAAGAAAACCCTGGAGAAAGAAAGAAAAGAAAAGAAAGACAAGACAAAATCTACAGTAACAGCAAAGCAAAGAAAGAAAAAAAAAAGGGGGGGGGATCCAACATTTTGCACACAAAATGTAGGGACGGGGATGTAGGGCATAACAAATGGTGACTATCTAGGACAAATGCCTTAGCGCATTTGAGAACCATAGAATCTCTGGTTAGCACAACTGGAATAAATCGTCCTCCTGAAGCATTTGACAAGTAGAGGGTAGCATATCCAAGAGAACCCGACCATACAGGAGAGTCCATAGCCTTTCACCAGTGGTGTCGTGTGTGCTTTGGAAGGAAATCAAGTCGATGACCTTAGAGAAAATAGAGAAACGGTGCTAATTAAATCAAACCAGTCATCAATTTAATTGCTTTTCCCCCAGAGACCAGAATTTCATCCCATTTATCCCCATTACTTCATTTATTTATTTCTAGGTAGGGAAGGCGGTACTTCTTTCACCATTGAGCCCAAGCTTAGCTAAATTTCAAATGGCGGTACTTCTTTCACCTATCTACCTATATTTAGATGTTTGGAGAGGATAAAACTCCAAACCCAGAAGGAATTCCTTTGGATTTTCAGACATGGATCAACTAATCAGTACAGCTGATCTACCCTCGACGTGTCTGATTACTTGTTCCTTATATTATTATTGTTCACTGATTTCCAAACTCCTGGAGACAACACCCAATGGAGATTGCTTGAAAATGTGTCATAACCTGCAAATAATCCCAGAGACCAGGTTGATTCCACCGTGATAAAGACAGATTCTAAAGTTCACCATGCCGGAGGCATTGCACCAGAAGCCAAAGTTATGCGAAGCGTTCCCATTCTACAAGATGGAGCAAAACACCGGGACCAAAAGAAAACCAAAAGAGAAAACAAAGACAACAAAAGCGAAAAGGAAGACTGCCCCGAAAGGCAGCCAACGAAACTATTTACAAGGGGGAAATTTACATACAATACAACTTTGGACAAACTTACCCTTACTCGAAGTAATGTTTGAGAAACTGCCCATTAACAGGCAATGTGAAAGGTTCTCTAGTTAAGGTATTAAGGTGATAAGTATTTGCCCCGCAGACTTCTGAGATCAAGTATGGTCTGAGCCAGAGCCGTTGGAACTTGGTGTGCTTTCCTTTCTTCTCTCGGGCCTTATCCCACAGCAGGACCAGATCCAAGATCTGAAAAGCCTTGCATTGGGCTCTTCTATCAAACCATCATTTTACTACTACTTGATGACACACAAAATGTTCAAGGGCTGCGTCTCGTTGTTCCTCCATCCGCACCAGATTTAGGAGCCGAACCTCCACAATGTTGTCCCTGTGGTTGAATTCCTGCATAAATTGTAAAACCGGGATCTGTAAGTTGACTGGGAATACAGGGTTTTGACCATAAACCAAGTGGAATGGGGATGTTCCCAGGGTAGCTTTAATATGAATATGATCCACCCAGAGGGCGTATCTTAATTTTTGGTGCCAATCCCAGGGATTCTGTTCCAATAGATGTTTGATCACCTCAAGTAGATTCTTGTTCGTGGATTCAGCAACGCCATTTCCCTGGGGGTAATAGTTGCTGGAGAACTTCAGCGTGATCTTTCGGTTGTAGGTCCATTCAAGTAATTGTGCAGAAGAAAATGCCAGACCATTGTCACAGACTAAAGCAAAGGGCATTCCAAACCTTGTGACGATATTTTCTTCCAAGAACTTGATAACTACGTCCGCTGTGTTGTTTTTGCAAGGTATAGCCTCGGACCACCGGGTGTAGTAATCAGTAGCAGTCAGAATGTATCGATGGTTGGCAGATGAGTTGGGGTTGATCTCCCCGAT
This sequence comes from Thuja plicata, assembly GCA_018584345.1. NCBI lineage: Eukaryota > Viridiplantae > Streptophyta > Pinopsida > Cupressales > Cupressaceae > Thuja > Thuja plicata. Next base: position 1,440,250 of record MU223461.1, on the reverse strand, counting down.
GAAGTCAAATGCCCACTGGGAAAAGGGTCTAGCCTCGTAGACTGGTTGCAGAGGCATGGCTAGGTTACGCTCACGATGCGCTGCGGTTTGGCAAGTATGGCATTTTCTGACATGAGCATAAACATCTCTAAAGATACAGGGCCAATAGTATCCATCCTGGAGGATCTGATGGGCAGTGGCGTCAGCTGAGCCATGCCTGGTTCCAAACTGTCCATGGAATTCATCAATTATCTTCACAGCTTGGTCTCTATCGATGCATCAGAGGTACACTCCCTCATAGTTCCAATGGTAAAGCGCAGAGTTTTTGATCATGAAATGGGCACTTTTCATCTGCAAGGCACGGCGTTTGTGGGGAGGTAATCCCTCCGGGCATTTGTTATTCAATAGCAAATACACCAGATCGGTATACCACGGATCCTGGGTAATGGACTCCACCGTGTAAGTATGACATTCTATGTGGGGAGTCTCCTCTGCTATTGTTTGACTTAGTCCCTGGCCTCGGACTATTTTCATGGGCTGCATCTCTAAATCGTATTCCTGGAGGATTGCCATCCATTTCCCCCGTCTTTCGCCCAATTCACTCTGCATCAGCAGAGATTTGATAGCCTGGTCTGGGATGATAGCATGCACTTTGCTCCGAAGAATATAATGTCGAAATTTATTCACTGTGCGGACGAGAGCAAAGGCCTATTTTTCCAATGATAAATACTAGACTTCGGCATTCTTAAAGGGGGAACTCATGAAAGCGATTGGTCATTCCTCCCCTTTAAATTTTTGGGTTAGTACTGCCGCGGCAGAATGCGGTGAAGCAAATGAGTAGATGTAGAACAGAAGGGAATAGTCTGGACTAGCCAAGACAGGTGCCTCTGTTATGTTCTGTTTTATCTGGGCGAATGCCCGCTTTGCTTCTGGGATCCACTCAACTTTGGTATCCTTTTTCATCATTTCGTTGAGTGGCTTGACGATCTCTGCGAATCCTGTGATGAATCGACGTACGAAGTTGATTTTTCAAAGAAGGATCGCATTTCTTTCTTGCTACTAGGCATCTGTAAGTTTAGCAACGCTTCGACTCTATCAGGGTCTATGGATATACCCTTCTCAGAGATGATATGCCCTAGCAATTTCCCTTCGGTGACCCCAAATATGCATTTCTTGGGGTTGAGGGATATTCTGTACTGGCGACATCTCTCGCAGATCTGAGTGAGGTGGGCGGCGTGATCACGTCTGTCCTGGGAGAAGATGGTCAAATCATCCATGTAGATTATTATGCATCGATTTATAAGTCCTTCGAATGCAATGTCCATGGCCTTTTGAAAAGTAGCCCCGGTGTTGATTAAGTCGAAGGGCATTCTTCTATACGCAAACGTTCCCCACTTGGTGGTAAACACTGTTATCTCTCTGTCCTCATATTTAACCATAATCTGGTTATACCCAGAATATCCATCCAAGAAAGACATCATCTGGGATCCATTTACTATCTGCAACACCTCATCCAACGAGGGGAGAGGGTGATTATCTTTTTTAGATTCCTTGTTCAGATTTTGGAAATCCACGCAAAGGTGAATCTCACCATTTTTCTTCCTGACTGGGACCAGGTTGGTAACCCATGTAGTATGCTGGATCAGGAAAATGATCTGAGCTGACAGTAGTTTTTCTACCTCCTGACGAATTAGAGGCTTTATCAGGGGGTTGACTGGTCTTTGCTTTTGTCGAAAGGGCTTAGCATCTAGTTTCAGGGGAATGGTATGAGTCATGATGGAGGTGTCATAAGTTTTCAAATCTTCATACCCCCAAGAAATCACATCAATGTATTCTCAGAGAATCGCGAGAATCTTCTCCTTTTCCTCAGGGGAACAGGAGGTGCCTATGTGGATGATCTTCTCTTCACCGGGCTAGCCGATGTTAATTTTTTCAAACTTTCCTCCCTCAGGGGAGGACGAGACCTTCTCACAGGCGCGGGGGTCCGAGTCAAAGATCTTCTCTAATGCAACCATCCCCTTAGGGATAGTGTTGGTGGGAAAGTCCATGATCCCATCATCTTCATCACCTTGTCTAGTGTCATCATGGTCTCGTTCCTCCACTATCTGATCCTCAAAAACACCAACATTAGGCATGAAGGCCAGGATATGTTGGTCGTCCTCGAAAACCTAAAAGTGGGTGACATTATCTAGAATGGAGGAGGTGGGGACCATCTCAACTGAAAATCTCCGGAGTCGTGAGCCGGCCATCGGCTCAAGTGTGCTGGAAGAAATAGCTATCCGGGACATAGTTTCATCACCGGGGAATAAGGTCAATGCCAAAGGCATCAAAATCTTCAATAAGGCTCCAAACTTGATTGCGGTATGCGGCCAGCCTTTTGTCATGACATGTGTATTGACTCCGGACCTGTTTAACAACCAACTCTGAATCACCCAGAGCCTGGAGGCGGGTGATACCTTTCCTTAGTGCGAATAGGAGTCCAAGGACCAAAGCCTCGTACTCTGTGACATTGTTTGTGTAGTTAAACTGTAACCTATAGGAAGTGAGGAAGGATTTCCCTCGTGGGTTGATTAATTCTACCCCGGCCCCACAGCCCTGTTTGGATCGAGACCCGTCAAATTTAAGGGTCCATAAGTCATTGTTTGTAATCTGGGGCTGGGGAGGGGGAGTTTTCTTTGGACTGATGCTGGGAGGCTTGGGGAATTTCTCCCAGACTACTGTCGTAAAAGTGGAATTTATCCCCGGAGGTATTTCAGTTTGTGATCCCTGGGCGGATGGCACCAAAGGGGTGCATCTCGTAGTACTGGGTCCCAGGGAATCGGTTGCATATTCACTCCAGAGGATATCAAGTTGTTGTGTAGCAATAGACCATGATGGGGAGGTCACCTCACTCTCCTAGACTCCTATTCTTCCCTAGGAATCTCACCTTGGATCCAAACCATTTCTGGATCCTCTAGACTCACTCTATCTCCTTTTCTTACAAGTTCCCTAGCCGGACCATCTAGCTCGCCTAGGACTTGTTTCTAACTCTGACTAGCCTCTCCTCAGTTCCAGACACAAACACAAAACAAGAATAAAAATACATGATGGGTACCTTTTGACAGTCACATCCCATACGCCTGATCATGAGAGTCAAAAGGTATCCATTAAACTGAAATGAACTCAGAATACTACTCTACTAAAGTTTGTACACAACAGAAAATATACAGAACACACAGAACACTCTTCTTTATTGAAATATGCAAACTACAATGTAACTTCAAATCTACTATGCTAGCCTGTTCAATCTCTAAATTCTTCCACCACCTCAATGGTTCCTTTCTCTTTCTTTTATCCTCGGCATCTTCTTCGTCTGTAACCATTTTTAGGTTACTTATCTGCCTGAGGAATCTCAACTGCCTCGGCCCTTCGTCTTCCTTCTGTAACTGTCATCGCCATCTTTCTCTGCATGGTCGACGACATGGATGACGTTCTCCTCTGTGGCATTCTCTTGGCATTTTCTGACTTTTCAACTCTTTCTCCTTCTGACACGTCAGCA
>MU223461.1:1387391-1402336 GCA_018584345.1 Thuja plicata | reverse complement strand
TAAAAAGATAATAGAAGCAGAAGAAATGGTGGACAACATAAGAAAATCAGTTGAAAATTCCATGCAAGATATGAGCATATGCAACAATGTCTACCAAGGGCAGTTAGACAAAATTGAGAAGGCAAAAATGGAAATCAGCAAGATAAGGGTAAGGAAAACTTAGTTGAGGAATGCACTTGAGCCATCCCTAGCAGTTCTCAATGAGAACATCAAATAGATTGATAGCACAATACAAACTTATGATCAAGGTCCTTGCATAGATCTGATGAAAATGGAAAAGTTGACATATTCCCTATGCGTGCATCTTCAAACTGTTGAAGCAATGAAAGTCTTTTGGTAGAAAGAGATTAAATCTCTTCAAGTTGTGTACCGAGAAGTCTAATAGAGTAAGTATGTTGAGGACTTATATTTTTTGCACACCTTTGTCATTAATGTCAAAGTGGGAGTAGTATAGAATGTGTATATGAGGAAAATTATATATGTATATATCATTAAGTATTATGATATACAGTCATTTTTGTATGAAGTCATTTTGAGTAACTTAGCCACATTCCTTTCTTTCCATAAATGACAAAGGGGGAGATTGTTGGCAAGTTAACTTCTTGAGGAAGCATGACTTACTTTGTGTTGTCAATCATGGAAACAAAGTCATACTAATTTTTTTTCAAAGATAACTTTGAAGATAAAATGACTAAGTACAGAAAATAGGATAGACAGAGAGATACATAGATCACCACATCAGCACATGTCTTAGAGATCACACCAGAACATGTGTGCTTAGATATATACTCTATGGTGTATATACATACTAGATCCAAATGCGTAGAGTACGAAACGTTAGTATAGAAAAGTTACAAATAGATTAGTAGACTTGCAGTCTAGGAAATAGAGCATGGAAGCCGACTACAGTTTTGATTAGCGTGTACGATTTTATAATGTAATGGCTAAGCGCCTTTAGTTATAAGTTTTTAATAATGTAATTAATGTTATTGTAAACACGCTTGGGCCAACTTGTTCAAAAGTGTTATGTATTTTGGTTTTAGGGCCGACTAATGATTTGTTTTGGGTCACGCCTATTCAGATTTGAAGATATAAGTATGTAATGTAAAGATATATTACAAGTGTCAATTATTGTGTAAGAAGAAGTTACAAAGGGATAGAATAATAAATTTAGAAGATGATATATCTCTTTGAAGAAGTAAGAGCATCCACACATGCATGGAACTGATCAAACAATAGTGTCACTACAACAGTTCATTTTTGATATAGTGCATATCAACATTCAAAGGGTTGTAGCCTTCATCTTATTAGATAGTGAGTCCTTGGATAGTGAGTCCACCACCCCTAACTGGGTTATTGTAAAAGACTCTTAAGAGGGTCAGACCCTTAACTAGGTCATTGTACTCAATTTGTAAAGACTGCTTCTAACAGGGCAAAGGAACTTTAACAGGTTCATTATACCTAGTACAATATTTTGTGGGTACTAATCCCCACCGGAGTTTTCCTCTGATCAAGGTTCTCCGTAATCAAATCATGTGTTATGTGTTCTTGTGTTAAGATTCTTGAATGCATATTAGTTTTATGTTTAATTGGCTGAAATATAATAAGTATATAAACACTAATTCACCCCCCCCCCCCTCNCTAATTCCCCCCCCCCCCCCTCTCAGTGTTTCTAACAGCCTTAATAGTAGTATTTTTGCGGGCATCTATGCAGTCTTCACCGTAGCCTAACTCAGTAAGGAAGCTAGTAGAGAAAATGTTAGGGCCAACATCATTATCTATTAGGACATGATAAATGTGCTTTGGACCAATCATGACTTCAATGTGCAAGGGGTTATTGTGTGGGTGACTCAAAGAATGGTCATCTTACTCAGAGAAAGACAAGTAGTGAGAGGAGGTCAAGTGACCTACCATGGATTGAAACCGGTCAAGATCAAGATCTTTTGGAATATTTGTCTCAGTGAGGGCTTTGTCAAGGATCTCCCTATGAGTAGGGGAGATTTTTAGTAGCTCGAAGATGGTGATCTAAGTGTTGGTACATCGTAATTGATCTAGTATGTTGTAATTAGCAGTATTAGATGAGGAACCCAATTTCAGATTCTTATTGGCAGAGCCAAAAGTAGCTTTTTCTGCAGGTTGTGTTGGTGCAGATGTAAAAGGCTTAAGGCCTTTGAGAGTGATCTTAGAACAGGATCAAGTAACAATGTTTGCATAGACTTGTGACTATTCTTTTTTGGAGGGCTGAGGCATAGGCCCTCGTAAGATGAAAGGAGTTTTGGTCTTAGGAGCACCTTCCCTTCCCTCAATAGTGACAATGTTACAGTATTTAACATCAAAAAGTTCAACCATATTAATGACATTGTCATTATTAGCATATGTATAGTTGACCTTGGCATCAGTGTTCTTACCTTTAGATGATTCACCTTTCCCATGAGGAAGAAATGGGTCTTTAAAAGCTTGGTGATCTAAGTTCTTGTTGTGACCTCCCATAGCAATAACCTCACTGTCAATAAGGTCTTGGATCTTGTATCATAATTGAATATAGGTAGCCATATTTTGACCCTTGTTCTGATTGTAATTGCAATATGCAAATTTATTCCACCAAGATGGTCGAGGTTGTGGATCAAAAGGATGCAAGTTATCTAGAGGAGTGAGTAAATGGTTATCCAAGAGAGTCCTGTAAACCGCATCGAGAGGTTCTCCTAGAGGAGTGAACTCACGCTTGGGTCGAGGAGCCCAAGGTTTAGATTTGGAAAAATTTGAAGAACTCGGTTTGGATTCTGTCACAGCCTATTCATTGGCTTTGGATGCCTATATAGTGGTAGTGAGATTAAAAGAAGCCTTTGGAGGCTTGGGAGTCACATTATCTAGAACTCCATTGTTCATAACATTCTGGTTCTTGTTGGGAAATTTGGGTTTATCTTTGCTTGAGGATGAAGTCCCTTGTTTATTTTCCTTGTGTATGGCCAATTCTCCTTTCTTGACCATAAACATCTCAATTCTCACAACTTTCTTAATCATGTCATCGAAGGTCAAAGGGCCTTGTAGCTGTACCTAATACCCAAAGTTGGGAAGAAGATTGTCTCAAAAGATGTCCAACTTTTCATATTCAGGTATTTTTCAAGAATATATGGTATAAATTTGTCTCCATCTCTACAGAAATGTCAAGAAAGGTTCTCCATGATTTTGTTTCAAGTTGCAAAGATCTTGGATGTGAACCAAATATTGGATGTTGTGGGAATAGTGTTGCAAAAACAAGTTGACAATTTCGTCAAAAGTCTTGATGCCAATTGGTAGCCTAGAGAACCACTCCATAGCCGACCCTCCCAGACTACGCAGGAAGAGATGCATGAGGTAGGTTTGATCATGTATGAACTCCATAGAGAGAGCACCAAACTCTCTCAGATGATCCTTGGGATCAGAGGTACCCAAGTACTTATCGTACTTGGGAAGTTCAACTCCTTTAGGAAAATGAGGCATGCATAGAATCTTATCAAATGGTAATGGACAAATTCTTTCCACCATGAACTATGTAGCGGGTTTGTCTTTATCCTTCATGATTTGAAGAATTTGTTCTTGCATACTTTGAACTTGTTTTTGTAACCTGGATTTTTCTGTTTCTTCCTCTTTAGTGACAAGCATCTCTACATTGTAGTTGGAGGGTAACTTAGCTCCTTGATTGGCTAGTTCAAGAAGATACTTCTCTTTTTCTTCTCTTAGGAGAATTTACATCATCCTATAGAAGCCTTTATTGGCATGAGCATCTGCAATATCTTTCTGAGTAATTTCAATCTTTTCATCGCTAGGAGGATCTTGACTATGGAATTTACCCTTGGTTTTAGAGTGATCATCATCTCTACTATTTTCACTATTGTGATGTTGATCACTAGCTCTACTATGTTCACCATTTAGAGGTTGGTATACCATTTTTCTAGAATGTAAGTATTCAATGTGCAAAGATTTGATACAAGGAGGTTGAGTGTCTAGAGGTGTTGTACCTACAGGAACTCTTGTTGTTTCATTAGTGTCAAGTTTAGGAAACAACTCTTTTGAATTTGGATCTTCTTGGAACAAAGGGTTTCAAACCTAACTAAAATTCATTGGAAATGATCATTTAACGTAAGGTTGAAGTAACAAAGAGGCAGATCAAGATGATTCCTCACTAGATGTAGCTGGAAAAGGAGTATGCGAGGATTCCCCACTACACTTGGGTTGTGTGAAAAGTTTAGAACAATGTTCTTGGTTGATAAGTCTACCCCTACCTTGTCTAGTGACACCTGGAAGGAATGTTTTGCCACTTTGATTTGTAATAGTCATAGACAAATATTATGCAAGGAATGTGAAATAGGACCACACTTGGAACTGTCTCAAGGTAAATGCACAAAAGTTCCAAAAGGTGAAGTATACATGGTGTGAACTATTATAAATAAGGATAGAACATCTGAGAGATGACTATCACGATGCAAGATATGAAAAAATAATAGAAAGAGGACAAAATATATGAGATGAGACAAGTTTAAGCGAGAATTATGTAATTCTTAGCATAGGAAATCTAGTTGTAGACTGTGTGTAGATAGGAGGCAAGTAAATAGACCCTAAATAGAAACCAGACTTAGCAGAGAGATGCTAGACATATGGGAAATAGCTCACCTTTTTTATCCAAACATAATTTATCTCCCCTTAAGCTAGATATGTCATTTTTATATATTATCTCTCCCCTTTTGACATCAATGGAAAAGGTTGGGAACTACTCCAAAAATGTCTACCAAAATCCTAAATCTATACAATGTGCTCATGTATACTTACAACAATTTGAAAATATCATAAAAATTTGTCTTCAAGGATGCATAATCATTATCCCAAATTTTCTTCAGGCTCTCTCTGACCATAATCTATCCACATATAGCATATGCTGCCTCCTTAGTAGATATCAGATCTGTAGTCTCGGGAATCTTGTATGTTAGTTCTTCTTCCTTCAAGCTACAAGTCATAGCATCAAATTTAGGAATAATGAGGCTCCTAATTTGTTCAATCATTCATTTGACTCTCTTTTTTTCTGTAACAAGTGTCTTGATCTGATCATGAATGGTCATCACTTCTGCATCATAAACTGAAGCTAGTTTCTTTAAGGGGTCAATGTTTTTTTCAATTCAAATAACTTGACCTCAGACTCCTTAATCACCTTATTAACATCAGGCATAGAAGCAGTGTGGTCTATGCATACTTTTAATATTCTTTTTTCCTCTACCAATGCATTCTCTATAATTTGAATAGCTATACCCAATCAGTTCTTATTAGTGATTATCTTATCCTTAAGCATACGAAGTTTTCTATCCTCATATTCACCTTGAGATTTAATTAATGTAGACTATTCTAGTGATTCAAAGTGTGTATTAGTCCCCTTCAACAAAATTTTCACTTGGTTCACTACATGTGTAGGCATTATCTTTCTCATAAATTGTGAAATCAATGAGAGTATTTCATTGTCCTTTTTATGTGACCTTTGAATTTTTCTCCTTTCCCTTGACTATGCTAAATCATAAATATTCATAAGATTTTCATGGCTCAACATATTCAACTGAATAATACTCTCTATCAACTTCATGTTGTTTTCATCATCAAGGCATTCTTCTATAACTAATTAAGTGTCTCTTGCCTCTTCTTCAATCTTTGTAGTAATAATAGATGTAATGAGATCTTGTGTATCCAGAAATTCATCAGTTACCTTCTCCACCTCTAATTACTTGTCTTTTTAAATCATATCATTATCAATGATTGCATCATTTACTATCTCTTTAATGTCAATCTGATATGTATTCTTCATCAATACATTCTCAGTCAAATCTATATCCTCTATCAAAGATTCCACAATAAAAGTAATAGTGGTGCAAGAGCACCAAGACCATCCAAGGATAATTGATATTTTTAAAGACCTATAAGTTCACCCATGATTTTAATATGGATATTAGATCCATTAAAATATGTAAATGCACTAAATGTTCTAAAAGTTGTAATATTGCCTTATTGGCAAAATCTGGCCTAATGAGGGCTAGTAGTTGGTTTGAGGGTTAGTATAGGTCTAGATATTAGGAATGAATCCTAAAAGGAACTTTATAAGTTGTTTTTAATAATAAAAATGTAGATATAACATGTAATGGTCAAGTTAAGAATGGTATTTGTCGACTTGACAACTTTTACAAAATTGAAATTAGTGAAAATAGTCAGTTTTGACTGTTGTAGGTAGTTTAAAGTCAGTTTTAGGTTGGTTGTCAAGTTCAAAGATCTATTTGATAGAGATACAGGTGAGTGTATTAATATGTAGAGGTATTGTTTGTGGAAAACCATTGTAATATTCTTGAATCAATAAAAAAATAACATTCTTACAAACAGTCATGTTCAGCCCGTGAAGTACAATAATTAATTTTGTGCTTTTAAGCATATGAAACAATGTGTTTTTTATTAGAACATGAGTATTAGAATCTCCCACCCTCTATGGACAATGTGTTTGCTGGGAGAAGTCTATTAATGTGTATGATATCCTCGTATAGTGTTTGATGCAAGAATTTGCAAGATGTTGTGGAGGAGAAACCACAAAATGGAGGTCATTTGTAGATTGAGGTAGCAAAGATAGAGTATTGAGAACTAGGTCACGCATAGTTGGGAACATATTGTAGATAGTATCATGCTGATGTGGTTAAGATATAATATGGAGATTCAATAGTTAGGGATATTTATTTGAGATTTATTGAAGACTATATTTTGACAGAGTTTCTGAGGGATGTTTTGCAAAGTGGGAAATTGCATCTCACAGTGTTGACTGATTGATCACATTTTTTATCAGGGTATGGGCCACTAGGATATCACACCCATTTACACCTAGTGGTATCAGATCCTAGGATAAACCTAGGTTGAATTTTTGGAAGAGCTTTCCAATATTTTGAAGATTGAAAGTCCTTTGTTGATGCTTAAGGTTCAACTATTCTTTGAGAGTTTTCCAAAGTGGTGGTTTGACATCTAAAAGATCCTAGATTGGTGAATATGTACCTGAAAATTTTAGAAAAGGAGGTTTACAATGCTCTTAAATAATATTTGGCTGATAAGAGAAAATGAGATGAAAAGAGAAGGAAGAAGAATGAAGAAGAGAGAAAGGAGAAGGAAGAAAAGATAAGAAGTCTTTAACAGGCTTTGGAAAAGCATCTGAAGAAGTTGGAGTGGATTGCATCACTCCTTGAAAAAGAAGCAAATGAAGATGAACATCATATTTCACATAAAGAAGTGGATTAACCTAAGGACAAAGAGGTTCTACAATCTGAATGAGAGGTTGAAGTTGAAGTTGATGATGGTTGCAACAGTGAATCAAGTCTTGAAGGGCTTAAATCTAAATAACTTATTGAGGTGGGGGCAAAAAAACTTCCTTTGGTGATGGAAGAAGAAAAAAAACATGGTAACATGTCTAAATAGGAAGCCACAATGACTAGTGAGTTATTGGTATACCTAGGAGAATGGCATGGTGGAGATCAACAAGAGATGACAATAGGTGAGGAAGAACCTGACTGTAGGGTCATTCGTGAGGCTCATAAGATAGTCATGAATGTTGAGGAAGAATTGGAATGACAAGAGTAAATTCATGTGATCCAATATGCATTGGTCTCAATGGGAAGATACTTCAAGTTTGAAGATAATGAAGAGTTGGAGATGGCAACAGAGGTCTCGAGACAAGAGACTAAAGATGGAGTACATATTTGGGACCAGTTGGTGGTCTACATTTTTCCCATGGGAGGAAAATCAAGAAAGAATATGTAGGAGTGCATGATGAGGTAGCATAAAGAGAAGATTCCATGGATCATTAATCATGATCTTTTCAAACAAAAGGTGAAAATCAAATGGTTTTGTTTGCTGACATTGTTTTGTTTACAAGTTTCCAAGAGGACTTGGAAAATTTTAAAGTTGAGGAGTATGGTGCAAGAGAACCAAGCCCATCAAAGGATAATTTATATTTTTAAAGACCTATAATTTCATCCATGATTTTAATATGGCCATTAGAGCCATTAAAAATATGTAAATACACTAAATGTGCTAAAAGTTGTAATATTGCCTTATTGGTAAAATCTAGCCTAATGAACGCTACTAGTGGGTTTGAGGATTAGTATAGGTCCAGATATTAGGAATGAATATTAAAAGGACCTTTAGTATTTTTTTGTAATAATAAAAATGTACACAAATCATGTAATGGTCTAGTTGACAATGGTAGTTGGCAACTTGACAACTTTTACAAAATTGCAATTAGTGAAAATAGTCAATTTTGACTGTTGTAGGCAGTTTAAAGTCAGTTTTAGGGTGGTTGTTGAGTTTCAAGATATATTAAATAGAGATCCACATGATTGTATGAGGATGTAGAGGTATGGTGTGTGGAGAACCATTTTAATATTCTTGAATCAATAAAAAATAACATTCTTGCAAATAGTCATGTTTAGCCTGTGAAGTACAATCATTAATTTTGTGCTTTTAAGCATCTAAAACAATGTGTTTTTATTAGAAGATTAATCTTAGAATCTTCCACCCTATGTTACCAATGTGTTTGGTTGGATAATTCTATTAATGTGTATTTTATCCTTGTATAGTATTTGATGCAGGGATTTGCAAGATGTTGTGGAGGAGAGACCCCATAATGGAGGTCATTTGCAGATTGAGGTAGCATAGACAAAGTATTGAGAACTAGGTCATGCACAGCTCAGAAAATATTGCAGATAGTATCATGCTAATGTGGTTAAGAGTGCATATGAATATTCAATATTTAGTGACAATTATTCAAGATTTATTGAAGACTATATTTTGATAGAGTTTCTGAGAGATAGTTTGCAAAGTGAGAAATTGCATCTCATGGTGTTGACTGATTGATCACATTTTTTATCAGGGCATGGGCCACTAGGATATCACACCATTTTGCACCAAATAGGAAATCCTCCAATATATGTATCAATTTCATCTTCTTCTCTTCGGGTAGATGTATCAACTGGAAAATCATCCTCCTCAACATTGATCTTTGTATCATCCTTCTTCAGAATTATAGTAATTTTTTTCTCAATGAGAACTTTAGTCAATTTTTTTTCTATCTCCTCATATACCTCATCAATCTTTCCTATCAACATATTTGTTCTTTTTTTCTCCAGACTTCTTTCTTTTCTAAACCAAGTATCGTATGAATTTCATCAATAGAAAATATTGGACATAATTGAACATATTTCCCCTTATCTCCTTTTCCTTTTCCAAAGAAATCAATCTACTAGAATCAAGCTTGTTATATAGTTCATTGAGTATCTCACCTTTTATCTCTATCAAATCTCTATTGTACTTCTCTATATATTCAATCATTCCATCTTAAATTTTATTCTTCTCAGCTTTATCATACTTATTATAGTATATTTTTACATGAACTAATACTCCATACATAGTCATGTTCTTAAGAACATCATTAATAGAGAAATGCAGCTTACTAGTGTCAATCCTTTGTTTCATATCTATAGTCTCATCCTTAATAATTCTTTCTACCATAACACCTTCTCATCTCACCTTCTTCACTACATCATCAGAATCTATATAATCATCTTTGTCTTCATCAAAATCTTTATAGTTTATTTTATGATTTCTCTTCACTCTCTTACTAGAAGAGATATAATTGTTCTTTTTCTTCACCAATATGCCTTTTTTTGCATGGGTAGGTTTCCTCAGTGAAATAGGTTCCTTCTTGATTGTATTTGTAGCACTTCTAGTTTGTCTACCTCTGAAATATTTTCTAAAAGGAATGTAAATGCGAGGTTCATCTATCTCTACATTAATAGGTTCATCAACAAGTTTACCTTTTCCTTTTTCCTACTCAGTTGCCTTTTCTTTCTCCTTCTGTAATTCTACAGACTTCTTCCTAGCTTCCTCAAACTTATCTTTTGTGAATCCAAGACTTATTACCACTTCTTAGACATAGTTTCTGACTCTTCTCTCTTTTGGCAGTCTAGTAAGGGTCTCATGAACTTCAAGAAATTTCTTATAATATGTTCCAAATATTTTCTTAGGTCTATCCACCAATTTCTTTAGAATATCCTCAGCATAGGCCTCAAGAACTGGTCCAATAACCTCATATCCCATTAACATAACCCAAGAAGTTCTAGGTATTTCTGCCTCCATTAAGCATGAGTCAATATCAACCATAAAATATATGTCATCCCTATACTTCTCCACAATCTTAGGGGGAATTATGTATCTCACTTGCAATGATTCTAGAAATTGTTTAAAGAAAGTCCATAGATTTCCTTTAATAGTTGGTTCTCCCATCATATCATAATACTTCTTAATCTGAATAGCCACAGTAATATCTTTCTTCCAAACAATATTGCCAATGCCTAGAAAGTAATTAGAAAATAGTAAAATATGCATACCAATAACTGCCCATACTTGAAGATTAATCGCTTGTCTTTCTTTATCTTCTCAAGATTCCTCATCAAGTGATCTCTCAATGCTTCACATATGTCATAATCTAGGTTTTCCTTCACCTTTTTATATGCCACATAGATTATAGTGCCTGATATTGAATTCTCTCTACTCGAATAAAAAAATTTATATCCCAAAACCATTGAAGCAATTTTTTTTGATAAATAGTGCCCTTTCTATTAATTTATAATATAAAGTACATATTCACAAAAAAGGCCTCAAGATATGGGATCAACCTATGAGAGTTCAAATGACCATATTAGAAATAATTACAAATATCAATTATTCATAAAAAATAAGGGTAGAGTCTAGAAATAAACACCTCAAGTGAACAAAAAAGTGCCAAATGAGGGGGGATCTTGATTATTCTTTGTTCCCCAAGTGTCAGGGACAGGGGTCATGTCTGGGATGGACCACCCATCTTCCTCATCTTTCTCTTTTTCTTCTTGTCTCTATCATGGAGGGTGAGATAGCAAGGGATAGGTGAGGAAACCACTTGGAAGAAGTGGGCGTTGAGGTATCACCACCAGCGTCTAGCCATATAGATCCACAAGGTGCCAATGGGGTAGGAGAAATCATGGGCCACTCAGAAGTAGAACATGGAGGAGAAGGTGAGTGGTGCCTCCATGCATCACCACCTCCTCTAGAGGATCGATGAGGAGCCTAAGCCCATGGGTTATGAGAACAATAGGTGGAAGATCTACAACCATGAGGATGGCCATTGGACGGAGTCTGGACCGCGTGGGAAAAATATGGTTGTACTCTAGAAACCATACATAGGGCATTACTCCAATGCTTATAAAACTCCTAAAGGAGGGACACCTCTAGTGTAACTTTATTATCTTAGAATTGGATGTGCATAATCACATTATTTCATATACAAGATTTAGTATACATAAAGACATTAATATCTAGAAAGTTGTGTATGAATAAATAAATATTTCTATCCTTCCATAATCTGAATAATATTTCAATCCTAACATTATTCCATATCTCTGATAAATATAAGAGAAGTCTAGGGGAGTCAACCAGTAAAACCATATGCCAAGAAAAAGGCTCTAGCATGAATGGTAAAAAAAAATTATGAATCTAACTCTAGTACTTTTAAGCTCTTTTGCAAAACCAAAAGTATGGAGAAAAGACTTTGGTTGCCCACAAAAAGGGTACCTAGGGTCAGCCAATCCTAGATGTCTAATTCTAGATCTTAGAGGCAAACCCTAGAAAAGAATACACTAGGAAAAATGTGCAATATTGGGATCAAAGTGGTGGACTAGACAGTAAGAAATCGGTGTCTCCAAGATTTCCTAGATGACTAAAAATGCCAACACTAGTTGAGAATGGTGACCATTGGCAGAAGGGGAACCAACTATTGATAACCCATTTTAGGTTTTTAATTGAAAAGAGGATTCCAAGGATACAACTTCCAATTCTTCCACCAAGGCTTGAGAGACTAAAGGCCAAGATTGTGAATTATGTGTGGAGGCAACATCAAAACCAACAGGTTGTAAGTTTATTGATATGGGCGAGATAGATAAAATAGAACCTAAAGGTCTTCCATGAGTTGAGACTCATATTGGATCTAGAAAAGAGATCCTTAGGTGTTCTTATCCTATATTTATGAAAACATAGAGAATGAATACTCTAGATCTTGGAAAAAGAAAGCCCCTAGGAATGAAACAATCATAACCACCAAATGTTGTGTTGATTAAAAGAAATCTCATCCCAAAATCCATATCCAGTCAACAAAGCCAAGTCTTAATAGCTTCCTAGGATCTACATATTCTTTTGGCAACAAAAGTGCCTTGGATCTAAACTATGTTTTTCATAACAAGAAGGGTTTGAAAGATGATCCCTTCTACGTGAGCATGTTAATAGGGAACCTAGAGGAAATAAAATGCCTCAAAAGAATCTTCCTAGATTTCTCACTAGTAAGGGCTTTAATGAACCATTTGGCACAAAGAGCCAAACCCTATTTTTGGGTAGACAAAAGGCCAAGACCTCCAGATTCCTTAGGAAGGAAACAATACTCCCAAGCCACTCTATGATAGCCATGGTGGTTATCTTTTGATGCCTAGAGAAAATCACGTAGAATCTTTTCTAACTTCATGTAAGATGATTTTGAAGGAACCCTACAAGAAGAATAGTACACATGGGTATAAACAAGAACTTTTGAACAAATTGTTAGAATAGTCTCAATGGATAACTGAGAGGGGGTGTTGGTTGTGTTTCTTGTTTTAGCAGTTTCCCTGGTTCCCTATCTTTCTCTTTGTGTTCTGATGTTTTCAAGTCAGTTGTTTCTCATTCCTTTTGGCCTTACCTGTGTCAAGTTTTTAGGTTTTCAAGTCTAAAACTTAACTCAATTTGCAAAACCCTAAAAACCCTAAGTCTTCCAATGTTAAACGTAAAAACAAACCCTAGGTCATGTCATTCTGTTTCATTGTTACTTTTTCTATCCACTTAAGGCATGTGTTTTAATAAAGTTGCCTTGTCACATTACTCCAACCGAATATTCCTTACGCCTTCTCGACTTCGCGTTTTCCTTTTGTCGCGTGGTCTCGTTCAAATTTAGCATATTCTCTTGGCATTACGAGACTCGATGATTTCTTCATGTCGGGCATTTGCAAGATAACTACGTTATAAAGCTTTATGAAGAAGGGACCCACTGCTAAGTCGGGTAATCGCAGGAAATTCTCAACAGTTATCAAAAAATCTTCAGACTTCGTGATTACCTTATGTCGTTTTATCGCCAAATGAATCAAAGTTAAAAGTTAAGCAAGGCCTTCAGTCGCGAGGTCTCGTGATCGAATGGTGGTTAAGATATTTTGATTCAAACTTCACGACTGACCGTCTGAGGTTTGCAGTCAAGTGTAGTCTGTATGTCGCTAGAACAAGATGATGACACAGTTTTCCATTGTGCAGTAAGTAAACAAATGACTGTGTGCCATGTGTCATAAGGTGAGTAGTTGTTAAAGAATTTTCACATGATCACCAGAAGGAGAAAATGGACTTAGCGACAGTGAGACTAAGTGCTTTTCCTTCAGTCACGATGTCTGAGAAAGATTTAAGGGTATGCACAAACATTTGGTGATTAAGCGACGACCGTAGGATAAAGGGATCAGAGGATCTAACGGTGGTCGCAAAGTCTGAGAAGAAAAGTGCCCAAAGGGAAAAGTCCCCCCGACTTGGCAATTAAGGTATGTCGTGTAGTCGTCAGAAGTGGAAAAGGGGCACATATAACCTGTTATGGTAAAATTAAACACTCAGAACTTGTGTTCCGCGATCAGGCGACTAGGTGTGGTCACATAGTCTTGACATGAATTAGAAACACTCAGCGACTAGGAGATAACCGTAAGAGGTTAAAGGAAATGGTTAGTCGCAAGGTCTCAGAAAGGATACTGAGTTAGTCTTAACTGTGCACAACTATGATTTCAATTGGGTCGCATGATCGCTAGATGGTGATTCGGGTTAGCCAGAAGTAAGAAAATGCATTGTCACTGTGTCTCGAGATAAACCATGGGTTAGTGATAGAGGCCTGTGACAAAGAGACTTTATGCAGTCGCGTGATCACAGGATCCCAAAATCTAAAAAATGACAGCAGTTTTGATATGACAATATGAATCGCTCGGTAACCAATCACAGGCTTGCATTTTGATTACTGTGCAAAAAGAGTAGCTGAGATGTAAGATAGTTAACGAATCACAGTATGACATGTCATCTCTTTTAAATGTTATATGATTTTTTCGAGGATTCATTTTTGAAAATTTGATTTCCTGTCAACTTCATGCAACTACGGCTAGGTTTTTGTTCAACTTCACAGCATGTCGAATTAAAGATAGAACTGATGTTTTCTGATTATGAGCTGCGTACCTTGAATGATGGCTATAAGGAGTTGATGGTGCATTCATTTTCAGCCACCATGCTTTCATTTTTCAGAGCCCAAGTTGCTAAGTTTTCAGAAAAAAGAGATATTTTGCTTAGTTTGCGGTGTTTCAAAGTTGATCAAAAGGTTCTAAGTCTCAGAAAATTGTGCACAAGACGGTTAAACTAAGCTCTGAGATAGATTTGTTTCAATATCTGTAAGGAGTAAGAGATTCAACATGTTGCAAGTATGAGCGGGGCTATGAGTGTTGCTTCCACAAGTGGAGGAAGTGAAGAGGAACACAAGGGAAAGGTGAGTTTTTCTGATGAATTCCTCTGTCTCCTGCCTAGTTCAACACATAATAAGAAAGCTAATGCTAATGTTCTCCTTGATGAGTACAAGGATATTTGAGATGATGTGACTCTAGGCACAACAGGTTTCTCTCTTTTCAATTATTTCTATAAGAATTCTGATAACCCCATCCCAGTATCAAACCCTTGGACCTGTGGTTTGGCTAGGTTACTTGTTCCTGATGTCTTCCTAGATATAGACCTATTCTTAGACCTAGCCAATCACTATGATGTTTTGACAAAGACCATCAAAA
>MU223461.1:1355716-1382112 GCA_018584345.1 Thuja plicata | reverse complement strand
AGAAAGATAAAGAAATACCATTCACTCATAAAGCTTCCATTTTACAAATAAATAAGGGTAAACAAAAGATGGGTGAACATAGAGATCAAGAACCTAAATTTTAGAAGCCTATGGTTGAACAAATGTCCAAATTAGAAATTTATTTAGAGAAACTGAGAATTGAAAAAGAAAATATGGAAAAAATGTTGGAAAAAGCCCAAATGGAAGCTGCTACAATTGAAATGAAAAAGAATATAGACTTTTTACAATCTTCAAATTATTCTTTTTCTGGGCCAGAGAATAATAAATCTTTTAGAGGAAAAGCTACTATGGCTAAAGAAGATGATAGTTTTCAAAGGAAACCACTACATAATGAGAGGTATAAACAATTTGATTTTATTGGTATCCCTGGATACCCTAATGCCTTTCCTAAAGATGTGGGTGATATAGGAGAAAAGCTCCCAAAGTTTTCTGGTAATAATGTGATTTCTTGTGAGACACATTTAAGAAATTTCATTGACTTTGTTGATGACTTGAATATCACCCATGGAGATGTACTAATGACGCTATTTGTTCAGTCCCCTGTTGAAGATGCAAGAGAATGGTTTAGAAGCCTTGCTAATAGCTCTATGGTTTCCATGGATGAGTTAATTGAGTTATTTAAAGATCAGTATGGAGACAAAACAAATAAAGGTTTTTTATTAAATGAGTTCAATAATATCAAGAAAAATTACAATGAAGAGGTTACAGAATTTAACACAAGGTTTCAAAGGGCTATGCATAAACTCTTTCAGAAGATAAAGCTAGATGAAGAAGTGTGTCTAGCAACTTATTTAAATGCCTTTTATTCCAAAATGGGATATGCTCTGAGAGATAAAAATCCTAGAACACTCACTGATAACTATAAGATAGCAGTCAATATTGAAATGAATAGAAGAGTGTCTGGTAAGTTGAATAGGAGAGATGATCCGAGGTTTAGTAGGATCAATTTGAAAGAACCAGAATACAAGGAATATAGAGCTCCTCAAAACAATAAACCTCTTTACAATAATACTTACAATTCTCATAACAGAATGCAAAATCACCCATATGGAACTCAGTTCAAAGATGGAAAGCCTATCACTACACCTAAAAGGGAAAGAATAGATAATAAGACTCCAAACCCTCTTCATAGAAGTTTAGTCCATTTCTGCAATGAGGAGACTTGGTGTGAAGCTTGTGAGGCTCCTCATAATCCTGATTTTTGTGTCATTTCCTTGGATCTAAAAGCAAATGAGGAACAAGAAAATGATGAAGGGGAATAGTTTGATCATAGTATGACTAATACTTATTCATTCCATGATACTGATTCAAACAGTGAAGAGGAAAATCATGATTCCTATGTTTCATAGAGGAGGGTTGAAAATTACCACCAACATATCTTATCTGACAGTGAAGTTGATGAAACTGATGATAATATTAGATGCTATGCTCAAGATGGACAAGAAGTTCCACTTATAAGAAAAGATTTAGATGAAGAAAAGGTTAGAATCACTGCTGAGTTAGTGAATAAAGCTAGAAGCAATTACCACTTAAGGAATAGGGTGGTAGGTGGAACTGGTGGCCAGCCCTTAGGTGTTTTCATAAACGACAATAAACCAGACACTAAGTATGTTCATAAAAAAGAAGAACCTAGAGAAAATGTAAATAAGCACATGGTTAAGATCATCACAAAAGCTGTAGATCCAAATGATATACAAGATGAAAAGGGTCAAGAGAAAATTGTCCTTCTTCAAAAGACAGACAATAAAAGGTTGAAAGAACCATTTCAAAAGAAACATGGTGAAGATAATGAATTTATCATTGATAAGTCAAAGAATTCAGATGGTTGTTATACTCCAGTTGACATGGGTCAATTTTTGTCTCAGATGACAGTTAAGGTACCATTTCTGGAAATGATGAGGATCAAGGAACATAAGGAAAAAGTGATGTCATTATTAAACAATGTACCTATAATAAAAGTTCAAAACCCAGTGGATGTATCTAAGAGGCCACCTGTCAAGGTAAATGAGGATGAGATGATGACATCTGAGATTCCTCAAATATTCTTGAATGCAACTTCTTCCCCAAAGGTGGTTGACCCATTTTTTCTTTCATTAATAATCAATGATAAAATACTCAAGAATTGTATGATTGATTCAGGAGCCTCAAATACAGTTATGCCAGTTGAAATCATGAAGGAAATGGGCCTACAAGTTGATACACCTTATGGGAGGTGTAGAGCAATGGATTCTAGGGAAGTCCCTGTAATTGGTACTATTGAGGCCATTCCCTATAGACTGGCACTTTGCCTTGATATAGTGATGACAATGAATGTTCTTATGGTTGATATACCACCTCATTATGGCATGTTATTATCGAGAAAATGGAATGCCTCAATGGGAGGAAGTATACAAAATGATTTATCATTTGCTACTTTCAACATTTCTGGAGAGAATGTCAATGTTTTGAGAGAGAGCCAAACTCCCCACATGATAGAAAGATATGAGGATACTCATGTTAACTGTTGCAACTATAGAGTGCTTTCTTCAATTTGCAACTAATGGATTCTAGGGAAGTCCCTGTTTAAGACCATAGAGTGCTTTCTTCAATTTGCATACCATGTCTAGTTCATCTGAAAGACTAAATCTTTTAGGTTGTTCAATGTAGACTTCTTCACTCAAATCACCATTCAGAAAAGTTGATTTTACATCCATTTGATAAACTTTAAAGTCTTTGAATGTTGGGTATGCCAAAAACAACTTAATGGCTTCTAGTTTGCTCATAGGGGTAAATGTATCAGTGTAGTCTATTCCTTCTCTCTACGCATATCCCTTGCATACCAATCTTGCTTTGTTTCTTACTACTGTACCATCTTCATTCATCTTGTTTTTGAATACCCACTTTGTTCCAATCACATTTTTGTCACTGGTTCTAGGGACCAATTCCCATGTATCATTTTTTATTATCTAATCTAATTATTATTTCATTGCATTCTTCCAATTAGAATCATTACAAGCATCTTCAACACTCAAGGGTTTAGTTTGTGAAAGTAAACATACCTCTTCATCTATTGCTAAACTTTTTGCTTTAAATCTGGTCAAAACACTGCTACTCTGATCTCCAATGATGTCATCTTTAGAGTGGTATCTGGATATGAATTTTGGAACCTTAGGTGTGTCTTCTTCTTTTTTAATATGTGATTCTTCTCTGCTTGATTCAGGGTCATTGCATGAGACATCAATTCAATCAAACATTTCTTCAATAACAGTATCTGTGCTACTAGGTCTGGGTTCATCTTCAATCATAGTTGCATATTCATAGTACCTCTCTTGAACCATAAAATTTTCATCAATATTAACATGCGTACTTTCAATTATCTTCTTTAATCTCAAATTGAAACATCTATATGCTTTTCTTTTAGTAGAATAACCAAGGAAAATACCTTCATCACTTCTGGCATAAAAATTACTAACACCATCATCTCTCTTGATGTAGCACTTGCTGCCAAAGATTCTAAAATACTTTACTGTATGTACATTGCCAAACCAAAGTTCATAGGATGTCTTATCTATGCCTAGTATCAATTGAGTTCTATTGATAGTATATACTACTATGTTCACTGCATCTCTCCAATAGTTGTGCAAAACTTTTCCTTCAATCATCATAGTGCACGTTGTATCAAGTATGATCCTGTTCCTACTTTTTGCAATCTCATTCTGCTGAGGGGTTCTAGGTGCACTTAAATATCTTTTAATACCATGTTCTTCACAATAATCATAAAATTAATCAAAGGTGAACTCTCCTCCTCTATCTAATCTCAGACATTTTAGTTTTAAACCAGATTCATTCTCAACTTTAGCTTTGAATATTTTAAACTTCTCAAAGGCTTCAGACTTCTCCTTTAAGAATGCAACCCACATCATCCTAAAAAATTCATCAACAAAAAAAATGAAATACCTTTATCCATAGTATGATCTTGTTTGAGTAGAACCACACAAATCTTTATGCACTAGGTCCAATTTGTTTTCAGCTGAGTTTTTCTTGCTTTTGAAGGAACTCCTTACATGCTTACCCATAACACATTCCCTGCATACTGTGTCAACTGGTCTTGCAATACTTGGTAGGTCTCTAACTTTCTTGACATTACTGATCTTTACTATGTTATCAAAATTGATATGACATAGTCTCTTGTGCCATAGCCAAATGTCATATACCTTTGCAACAAAATAACTTACATCAGAATTGAGCTGAAAAACATTACCTTTTGTTTTAGAGCCTAATGCAATCATGTCTCCATCCTTGTTGTTAATGATGCACTTGTTTTCTTTGAACTCCAAATGATAACCCTTGTCAACTAGTTGTCCAACACTCAGCAAGTTATGATGTAATCCATCAGCATATAGAACATCATATGTCTTGTTCTTTCCATCCAAAGTGATAGAACCTCTTCCTATGATAGGTTTAGGAGTGTTATCTCCAAATCTAACCATACCACCTTTGTATTTTTCCAAATAAAAAAATCTACCTTTGTCACCTATCATATGATGGGAGCATCCACTGTCAATGATCCAATCAGTTTTGATGTCTTCTTTGGAAATTAGGGCTAGCTCTTGTTCTTCCTTTTCATCTTCATTGTCCATTTCCTCAAGAAACCTTTCCATGTCTCTAAGGGAAATGAATCCAATCTCATCTTCTCCTGAATCTTCATCAGTCACACCTTCTTCGGCATGATAGCATTCCTTCTTATATTTGGGTTTGTAATCAAATCTAAACTTCTTGACTCTTGTGGGACACTTAGATGCAAAGTGACCAATCTTGTTACATGAAAAACATTTGAATGGAAGATTTCCTTCATATTTTCCTTTACCTTTCTTTTCTCTTCTAGCAATCATAGCAATGATTTCTTCTAGTTCTTCATCAACTTCTTCTTTCTCATTATGATTGGAATTTTTTAAGGATTTCTTACCATGGACTGAGGCTTTGAAAGCAATTTCACTTTTAGGTTCAGTCTTCAATCTTGATATCTCAAATGTAGATATTTTGATGATCAAGGTCTCTCTCTTGAATTCTTGTTAGAATTGCATGGTTTCCTCTAGAATACTGATCTTTTTTTCATAGTCTGATGTTTAGGTAGTTAGAAACTTGTCAATTATATCTTCTTTTGATATTTCTCCACCATTGTTTCTGATTCTAGAGACTACTTCATTTATCCTCTGATTGTAAGCTCTAATGTTCTCTTAGGTAACATCTCAAGAATGTTGTATTTCTTTTTCCATGTCTTCCTACCTACATTCTTTGCTTCAATATATCCTTCAAACATATCTTCTAAATACTTCCATATGGAATATGCTCTGTCAATATTCTTGATTTCAGAAAATTCACTGTCAGATAAGGCACTGATTAGGGCTTCTTTAGCAATAGCATTATGTGCAAATATATCCTTTTGTCTATTAGTAGCATCATCCTTTGCAAGGTCTTTCAGAGATGGAATTGCAACCTCTTATGTAGAAATTTCAAAGATCTCAAATCCAACACACTATAGATGTTTTATCATTTCGTTATTCCAATCCAGATAATTTTCTCCATCGAACTTAGGGCTTTCTTTTCTAAAGTAAGACATCTAATCTGCCTTAAGCTATTAGGCTTCTTCTCCAAGGCACTTGGATCTGATACCAATTGTTAGAATAGTCTCAAAGGATAACTAAGAGGGGGGGGGTGAATCGGTTAATAATAACTTTAGTTCTTTTTACTTATTTAACTTTAGAATACAACAAAGTAATTGCTTAATTAGATAACACAATACTCAACACACAATTTTATTACAGGGAAACCAAATGGTAAAAACCCCGGTGGGAATTAGTACCCACAATGAACTATACTTTTTTATAGTAATCCCTGTTAGAAGATATCTCAACCCTGTTAGGAGTTGTACTTTACAATCCAATAAGTATAGTGACCTGGTTAAGGGTCGGACCCTATTAGGACTCTTTTACAAATAACCCTGTTAGGGCGGTGGACTTGCTGTCCAAAAGCTCACTGCTTGATGGTGAAGGCTACAACCTTCTGTATAATAGATATGCACTATACCTGATGATGAACTATAGATTAGACCTGCTATCTTGATCAATTCCAGTGTATTGCAATCTTTCACTTATTCTTCACATAGACCCTTGATGAATGAACCAACTCTGATAATCTGCTCTGTACATCTTTCTTATCTTTTTGTATCATTCACACTTAGCGCATCACCTTTGACTTGCTATAAGTATCTTCCTCAAAGTATGAGATCATGGGACCTATAAGACAACTCTTCATAACATCCTTGTCGGCTCTACTAAGCACACGAGCATTATTACAACTGCGCAAGTATAAACCGAATATATGTGATGCTTCACTAAGTCAGCGTCACCAATTTAACTCTAACTTTGCAATCTTCTTGAAACACATTTGGCATCTTTGGATTAATATCATCAACTCATAAATAATCATGAATATACACATGCATATATAGAAGATAGGTGCAACTCAAGAAACATGTGATATACGTCAGCCCTAAACTGTTACACTTCCAGAACTGTAACTGCCAATAACAAAATTACATAACTTTACTAAAATATCATAGCTGGGTCTGTGTGTATGAACATAACATAATAAACATGTCAAAAACATATATCTATCCATGCAATTTTTCATATCATCATTTTGATAAGTACATACAGAATTACTACTATGTATTATATGTTGTCATCAATGACAAACATACAATCAATCAACTGTTCAAAATCAAATCTCCAACACAAATATGGAATTTACCAGCCAAAGATAGTGGCCTCATAATCTAGTAAGCCAGCTTCTTCTCAATCTGAGAAAGAATAAAATTCCAAAGGTCTACTAGAAAATCTTGGAAGGAAAATAAATGGCTCAAAAATAGAAAATTTCTCTATTCTGGACTCACTTCCACCCATAATATAGAATCCAGGGTAGTGTTGGAAGGAAAGACTATCTTTAACATTGTATTTTGTGTCATTGAATGGAAAACCCAAAAGCTAGAAAAAATTTGTCCAAGCACTGGAGAGCCACCTGAATGTTTTCCTCTTCCTCAATTAGAGTGAGGAAAGAACCATCTATGAAATGACCATTGACAAGCTAAGCGGGTGACTCACGTAGGGGAATTTCTCTAACACGGTCAATATAAATTGAAGAAGATAATAGATGCCCAAAGTATTCAGTAGCCAGGACATAAAGAGAAGGTTCCAAATGATAAACATGATGATTAGGTTTGAAAAACACAAAATTAGAAGATTGGTGACCATTTATGGTGATGCTGGCAAAAGAATCCCAAAAAAGAATTTGAACAAACTGAATAACGTGATGCCCAAAACCAAGAGCTCTGAGCATCACACTGATGAAAGGCCATTAAATGTGATCATAGGATTTATAAAGTCAATTTTTAGAAAGATATCATTCTGCTTAGAATATATTTCTCATTCCATGTCTTCTCAGACAACAATAATGTTGTCCAAAATGAATAAAGATTTGACGAATCTGACTTTATCAGGTTGAACAATGAGAGGCAAAATGTGGCAAATCTTGAGAGCCAAAGATTTGGCAATGATCTTGTAAGATACATTGAGAAAAGTAATGGGCCTCCAATTAAAAATATCCTCAGGGTCTCCAGATTTGGGTATGAAATTAATATTCCCTTGATTGATGAGTCATCCCAAATGTTGTGAATGAAAATCTTCAAGATAGACCTTATGAATGACATGTCCAAAACAAGGCCAGAAGGGTTTGTATAAATCACAAGGAAAGACATCACATCCAGGTACTATTAGAAACACTGAGAGGGGGGGGGGTGAATCAGTGTTTGTCTATTAATTACTTTTTAGCAAATTAAACATAAATCAAACATACATATAATGAAGCTTAACATAAGAAATCATAACACATGATATGATTATGGGGAAATCTTGACTAGAGGAAAACCCCAGTGGGAATCAGTACCCACAAATATTCTACTAGGTATAATGAACCTGTTAAAGTTCCTTTGCCCTGTTAGAAGCAGTCTTTACAATTTGAGTACAATGACTTGGTTAAAGGTTTGACCCTATTAGCAGTCTTTTACAAAACCCTATTAAAGATATATGGCTCACTGCCTAGGCTCACTACCCAATAGAATGAAGGCTACAACCTTCTGAAAGATGATATGCACTATATCAAAATGAACTGTTGTGATGACACTGTTGTCTGATCAGTTCTGTGTATGCGCAAATTCTCTTACTCTCTTAAAGAGCTATATCATATACTAACTTCATTATAATACCCCTCTATATCTTCCTCTTACATAATAATCAATTCTTGTAACATATCTTTACATTACATACTTATATGTTCATATCTGAATAGGTGCGACCCAAAACAAAACTCTAGTCGGCCGTAAAACAAAATATACAACGCTTCCAAACAAGTCGGCTCAAGAATGTTTACCAAAATGATAATTAAATTATTAAAATCATATAACCAAAGGCACTTAGCCATTACATTACAAAATAATTCACGCTGATCAAAATAGTAGTCAGCTCCCATGCTCTATCTTCTGGACTGCTAGTCTACTGATCTGTCTGTAACTTTGCCATACTATTGTTTCATATTATGCATGTCTAGATGTAGCATGGACATGTGTCATATAACATATATCTAAACATGCATATGCTGACTCAATCTCTCACACATGCGCTGATGTGTTGATCTCTGAGTATCTCTGTCTGCCCTATTTTCCATACTTAGTCATTTTGTCTTTCATGATAGAATACTAAACATGACTTTGTTGCCATGATGACAACACAAAAATGATTCATGCATCCTTAGGAAGTCAACTTTCCAACAATTTGCCCCCTTGTCATTTATGGCAACAAAGGAATGTGGCCAAGTTACTCAAAATGACTTAACACAAAAAGTGACTGTATATCATAACATCTTATTGATATATACTTATACTTTTCCACATATACACATTATAAATTACTCCCCCTTTGACATTAATGAAAAATGTGTACAAAAAATAGTAATTCCTCTACATACTTACTCCATGTAGACTTTAGGGTACACAATTTGAAGAGATTGGATCTCTTTCTGCCAAAATACTTTCATAGCATCAACTGTCTGGAGATGCGCGCATAGGGCATATGTTAGTTTCTCCATTTTTATCAGATCCATGCAAGGACCTTGATCATATGTCACCATGGTGTCATCAATCTATTTGATGTTCTCATTAGGGACTGCTAGAGATGGCGCAAGTGCATTTCTTAACTGGGTTTGTCTTATTCTTATCTTGTTGATTTCCAATTTTTCCTTCTCAATTTTATCCAACTGTCCTTGATAGACATTATTGCATATGTTCATGTCTTGCATGGAAGTCTATCCTGATTTTCTGATTCTATCCACCATTAGGTCTGCCTCTTCTACCTTTTTAGTGTTCTCAGAGGTGAACTTCATTCTATCCATGCAGTTGGCTATAACTTTCTTCCCTTTAGCTGCCAACTCTTTTAGTATGGATTGCCCAATTTTTAAGGAGTTCAAGTCTAAGGTAAAGTTCTTTACCAAATCATTCAGTCTCTCCTTCTTGTATTCATCTTCTGCAATCTAAGTAGCAGAGTCTACTAAGCTTATAAAGTGTGATTTGAAGTTTGACAAAATGTTGTCCACGTCTTCAACTGATTAGACTTTAGCTACTTTCTGATCAACAGGCACTAAGTCATTCAATATGTTTACTATTTCCAAAAAGAAAGGATTCCTCATCACTTGTTTCTCTTTTTCCTTTTCCATAGCAAGAACACTGATCTTAATTAGGTCTTCTTCTCCCCATGCATCCAAACTTGCTGAATCAGGAGTTAACCTTGACAACAATGAGGTGGATGGTTGAGTGGATGGTGAGAATATAGTGTTTTGATTGGTATCCATGCATTCAACCTTTACTGGTATCTCTTTTATTGGTGTCTTATCACCTTGAGTATCATCTTGAGTATCCTTTTCTTCATTAGTGTAAATTAGAACAATGATGGGAACTTCATCCTATTGTGCAGATGTATCATTGGTGCACATTTCTTCAGTGCTTAAAAATGCCTTATCAACTTTGTCCATATATTTTTCAGATGTTGTCATGGATATCTTTACGTTGTCAACTATTATAGTTTCTTCTGAATCTTTATTTGTATCAGAAGTTATTGTCACTCTGGGCATTGAAACCTATGGACCTGTCATAGGTGCTATCTGAATCACTAGTTTTGTAACCTGTTTAGGAGGTGCTGGAGTATTGTTTGTTGTAGGCACCATTGGTGGATACATGTGTCTATCCATAAACACTTGTGAAAATACCTTTTCAGTCTCCTTACCTATCTGCTCGTATTCTTTGTTCATAATATGTAGGGTCCTTGTCTTAGTTTAGAGATGAGGCTTCACCAGATCTAATAACATAGCCTTCTAATCATGCGAGCATACAGGGAGAAGAGTATCCAATGTTTCTTCTCTAATATCCATGTCTTCCTCTATTGCATTTCTTTTCATGATCTCCAATATGTTCCATAACTAATCCGGTATCACTGTCTTGAGTTCAAGAACTATTTTCTTAAACTTGATCATATGAGATATGATCATAGAATGTATCTCAGCCTTATCAATTTCTTGATATTTGTCATAGACTTTAGAAAGTGTATCTAATCTCCCTTCATTTAAAATCA
Organism: Thuja plicata; assembly: GCA_018584345.1. Taxonomy (NCBI): domain Eukaryota; kingdom Viridiplantae; phylum Streptophyta; class Pinopsida; order Cupressales; family Cupressaceae; genus Thuja; species Thuja plicata. Next base: position 1,371,376 of record MU223461.1, on the reverse strand, counting down.
TGTTCCTCAAAACATTTAGACTAGGTCTAAATCCTACCTCAGGAGGAGCTTGAGTATTATTTTCTTTTCTCCAAGTGTTCCTAGAGGATGGGTGATTTGTGGGCGCCTATTTTCTTCCTCTAGTCTTCTTGCCTGGTGTAGATAGTGGGGATGAGTCTAAATCAATGGTGGTAGAGGGTGCAGAGGTGCTCTCTACTTTCTTTTTCTTCTGGATCTATTCAACTTTCTCAAGTTCTCTTTCTATCTTGGCATCTCTTTCTTTGTCAAGATCTTCTTGAGTGACTCCATGAACTTTCAGTATGTTAGATGTAATTCTGGATGCTTTCCTTTTATTATCAGCACTGTGTAGGATAGTATCCACTTCATTGGTCTTCTCTCTATAGGTGCCCCACCTAGTCTCATTAGGATCTTTGGGCGTAGACAATAGAACTTGCACATATCCTTCTAACACATGTTCTTCCACTTTGTAACCAAGAGGATGAATCCATTTGGTTCTAGGTTCAACTACCTCCATGCATGTGCAATCTGTTTCTACCATGAAACATATGGTATGCTTGTATTTGTCAACTATCTTCTCAGATAGTCTGAAACTATTCTACATTTTGATTCTGAATGTATTTATATCCATATCCATGGCATCCCTTGCACTGCTTTCTAAAGTGACCTTAAGAGAAATCTGAGACATTGTGGGTTTTCTCTTGTCTAGGTAAAGGTTTGCAACCTTTCCAACTATATGGAAATACAAGTAGATGATCAGAGATCCAAACCTGAATGTCTTTCTCCTGTCATGCTTGATGATTCAAATTTTGTCAATCAATTGACCATTTAAGATCTCACATAGGCTTTATTGAGTGTTGTCCTTCACCATTCTGATAGCTCCTAGGACTACTGCTGCAAAGACATTGTTCAACTTGCTTTCTTGCTGAAACTTATACCCAAGTATCATTGTTAAGAGTTTTATATCATCTTCTTTGATAGGGTCAACTGTCATTCTGCGCTTGTCACTTCTAGATAGGCAAACTTGCTCAATTTGTTTCTTGACATCCTTACCAGTAGGAAAAACTGGTCCAGTCTTGGGAAGACTAGTTAATTCATGGATTAGGTCTATAGTGATGCACACAGGGACCTCACCAATCCAATAAAGATCATCATGTATTCTTCTTAACAAAATCTTCACCCACTCTGGCTCATCAAACTCATGTGCATTTGAGTATTCAAAAATAGGGTTATCTATCAAATGCACGAACTCATCCTTGAATGTGTAATTAGGTTTCATCATTGATCCCATATGAGTGGCTATGCTGACATCTCCTAATGTTTCCTTCTTACAATAAATATATGCACAGATATCTTCCACGTGAACATCACCTAGCGGGGTTTTGGAGAAAGCCCCTTACACATCATCTAGTATGGATTTGAATGGATGCCTCTTGAATAAAAATCTCTTCCTCTCTACTATATTAAACACAACTGGGGTTTCCATACTTACTTGGAACTTGCTAAAGTAGGGTTTCACAAAATTATGAAACGATGCGACTGCTAGGGTTCCATTTCAAACTTCTTGTCTGTTCTCTTAATTGCCAAATTTTTTATGCTTCCATGCCTTGATGTCTAGTGCTCAAATTCTCTCCAAATTCTATGCTCTCAAATGCAAGTGTGAAGAAGATCGAATAATTACTTTCTTTTATACAATCTACCACATTTAATGTTTGTAACCATACACAAATTACTCAGAGATTTTGAAACTTAGATCCCAATGCATTTAAGAAAGTGTGTGAATACACATAGCAATATTATGTTCTTGTAACCATGATTTCATAAGCGCATACTTAGAGGTGAGTATACCAACCACATAGGGGTCCTGAGCTAGAATAGCTCCCCCTAAGACCAAGAAGGTCTATTCAAGCAGAAGTAGAGGGTGCGTCCACTGTGGCTGCATCAACTACTTTGTCAACATCATTGTCCTTCTTTACTTCAACCCAAATTTTGCTTGAATCTTCATTTTCTTGAACAAAATTAACTTCTCCTTTCTCTTCAAATAGAGATTACTTAGGATCCTCTTTCTTTTGAGTTTTGGATCTAAAAAACCTTGAGATGTGTCCAGCCTTTCCACATGTTTGACAAATGATAGGAGGTCTAATGCTCTTGTTCATCATGCTGCATTGCTTTGCTATGTGTCCATTGTAGTTTATTTATCTAATTTTTTTGATTCATTCTTCTTTGATTTTTCTGTGACTAATTTCTTTGATTTGTTCTGCAATGTATAGCCCTGTGACCAAATTTATTAGAAGAGAAACAATAACCATTAAAAGGTCTTACCTCTTTGCAATCTCTTTCCAAATGACCATGTTTGTTACATGCATAACAAGTTCTGTTAACTTTCTTGATTTCCCTTTTAGGTAGATTTTCTTTAATCTCTTCAACATTTTCAACTATCCTTGCTTCTGAAGATGTTTCATGAGGTTTCTCTCTTTCTTGTAATGAGTTGACTTTAGTTTGTGTTATATTGAATCCAAGACCAGTCGTGTCACCTTTTAGCTTCTGTGCATTAAGCTGAGATTGAAGTGAATCAAAACTTGTGTGGTGTTTATCAATCTTATCCTTTGCTTTTGTTAATTCAAAATCCAACTTCTTTTTTATGTTTTCCAATTTCAGAAATTTCATGTTTTCTTTTAAAAGTTCATCATCTAGTTGTTTGCTTTATTTGATCTTTTCTTCAATAGCAATTTGGTTGTCTATGAGCTGTTCATCCAGATTCTCAACTTTATCTTTCAGAGACATATTCTCTTCATTGAGATTTTTGATCATTTTCCTTGAGTCACTTGTAGAACAATCTTTCAAATCTTTTCTTAGTTTCTTGATAAGCATTTGTGAGCCATCAACTTTCAGTCTAAGTTCTTCATTTTGTTTTTTAGATCTATCAAGATCTTCAAGAGCTGCTTCAAGATTCTTTTTCAAATGTTTTTCTTCTACTGAGTCCATGATCTCCTCAAGTGGTTAAAATTATTTGCTGAGGACCAGAGCTCTTATACCAATTGTTAGAAACACTGAGAGGGGTGGGGGGTGAATCAGTGTTTGTCTATTAATTACTTTTAGGCAACTTAAACATAAATCAAACATACATAGAATGAAACTTAACATAAGAACTCATAGCACATGATATGATTATGGGGAAACCTTGATCAGAGGAAAACCACGGTGGGAATTAGTACACAAAAATATTGTACTAGGTATAATGAACCTGTTAAAGTTCCTTTTCCCTGTTAGAAGCAGTCTTTACAATTTGAGTACAATGACCTAGTTAAAGGTCTGACCCTGTCAGGAGTCTTTTAAAAAACCTTGTTAAAGGTATATGGCTCACTGCCCAATAGAATGAAGGCTACAACCTTCTGAAAGATGATATTTACTATATCAAAATGAACTGCTGTGATGACACTGTTGTCTGATTAGTTTCGTGTATGCATGAATGCTCTTACTCTCTTAAAGAGCTATATCATATACTAACTTCATTATACTACCCCTTTGTATCTTCCTCTTACATAATAATAGATGCTTGTAACATATCTTTACTTTACATACTTATATGTTCATATCCGAATAGGCGCGACCCAAAACAAAACTCTAGTCAGCCCTAAAACAAAATATACAACACTTCCAAACAATTCAGCTCAAGCATGTTTACCACAATGATAATTACATTATTAAAATCATATAACCAAAGGTTCTTATCCATTACATTACAAAATGACTCACGCTGATCAAAATAGTAGTCGGCTCCCATGCTTTGTCTTCTAGACTGCTGGTCTACTGATCTGTCTGTAACCTTTTTCTACTATTGTTTCATACTATGCATGTCTATATGTAGCATGTACACGTGTCATACAACATATATCTGAACGCACATATGTTGACTCGATCTCTCACATGTGTGCTGATGTGTTGATTGCTGAGTATCTTTGTCTACCCTATTTTCCATACTTAGTCATTTTGTCTTTTATGACAGAATACTAAACATGACTTTTTTTCCATGATGAAAACACAAAAATGAGTCATGCATCCTTAGGAAGTCAACTTGCCAACAGGTACTTTATCATCTTTCATAGCAAAGACAAATTCCTTGAGGTCCTTGAGAGTGTGCATCTGGTCACAGAAAGTCCTCTGGGAAACAAAAAGCTTATTTGGCACAATCACAATACAATCCTACATATCTTTATCATTGGTAGGAGAACTTCCCTATCCTATGAACACCTTACCATAATGCCAGACAAAATCTTGAATAATTTGAAGAATTTCGGTGAGAACTAACTATCCCTCCTTAGTCCTTTTGATACCTAAGGAAGTATGACGAGCTTTAAGATCCATGAAGAACTCCTTTGAAGACCTTGCACCCACCTTGATCCAATGTATTCTATCTTTAATTTGAGATCCTTTTGTAGAATTTTGATCAAAAATCTTTGTATGGTGTCTAAGTTGAGCCACACAGATTTGCAAGTTAGCATTGAAAGTACTTGAAGCCAGAACTTTAGTGGAAGCACAAAGATCCTTGGATTTGGCATTATATAAACACTGGCGATACATATCCTGTTATTTTCCTTAAATGCAAAGAAATATTGTAGTGCGAGTGATGGCTTCATTCCACCAAACAATCCATCCAGTTGGCTGATGTGGTCTGGGCTCTAGGTTCCAAACACGTTGAATGTGGGTTATGGTGTCTTGCTGATGAAATAAATATTTTTCTTAAATTTAAGTTTTCCACATAGGGCCCCACATGTAGTGATTGATCAATGCCCACACAAGTAGCGATTGGACTGAAAATTTTGTAGGTTTCCTTTCTTTCCCACCATCAAGTGATGTGTCTTTCAATTGGGACATATCCACCCATTTATATTCTAGCTTAGGGTTTCATTTACATATTTTGTTATCTTACGATTTATTTTCTAATTGTTAGGTTTGTCATTTGACCCATCTAGGAATTTTATTAGTGATAAATTCCCTAGATGATCTCAATAAAATTTCATAATGGTGTAATGATTATTCTTATATATAACATCCTAACAAACACACACACATAAAACATAATGCTCATTTTAGTAGGCTATAACTAGTTGGAGAGCAATTAGCTAGGGACCATTATTAAATTTGATTTGGAAAATGTTGGGGTTAAATTCACATCGATATATCTGAAACACCTATATTTATGTACCTAAAAAATAGACCTAGGTTAATAGATGTGTAAAGTACACATTAATTCTATACTCCTAAAATGTGTGAGAAAAATCAGTTAAGACCTCTCTATTTTACAACTTAAAGTACACATACATTACCACTTATTGAATACATGTTATTCAATAATGAACAAGTCAACAAAAATATATAAAAACAAGTGTGTTATAGGCTTATCACCTTTCAATTTGTTGGTGAACATATTTCCTCCTCTTTTCCTTAATTCAATAAATAAATCTATCACCTTTCTTTGAAAACAAAACCTGAAACCAACAGTTGGGTAAGTGTAAGATTATCACTTCACTCTGAATTTTTAACTAAGTATAGCTCCGTCCAATAGCTATTCAATAAATAATATACTTCTAATAAACATAAAGTAGTTTTTACTAGAAAGCACATAAGGTTTCTTGATTCATTCTTAGATGATGAGCATACATGACATTTCAATATTAAGAACTTAATCAACATAAAATCAAAGTTCTCTGCCAATTCCTAAAATTATCGCAACTTAAATACTTGATGAAAGAAAATATCAGATGATGCACATCAATATTTTTGGAAACTTTGAGCCTATATATATCATATGAATAAACTTTCACAAAGAAACATCCATTTACCTCCTTAAATTTTTTTTTTGAATTGACAACTCTATCGTTCATATTCTTAATTGCATCACAGACAATAAATTTTTTCACAATTTCTTTTCATATATCAGGTATCATTCCAGAATATCTTCTTTTCCAACCCCCAAAAAATAGAAAAAATTAACATAGGAACTTCTAACTATCTTTTTTTTCGAACCCATAGTTGTTCTTTCCTAAACTATTAAATATATGTCTTTGCAAAAGCCATGGGTGGTCTCCCTTACAACTCGACCTCCCTAGAAATAGTTATTAAAGTAAAGAAATATTTTTGGGACACACGTCCCCAGTATCAAAGAAAACATAAAAGATAACATAAAAGGCCAGAGTGGCGCCACTGCCAGCTTCCATGTCACTCTCCTCATTAGATCCACAAGCAGTTTTCTAGGCATTGAAAGAAGTTAGGAACTCCTGAGACATAGGGATACTTGGGCTCTTTATGCCGAGAATCTTTTCTTTGCAAGCCTCTTTTTCCCATTTCAGCTTCAACACCTTTTCAACATATTTTGGTAGTTTATCTATGCTCAGGTACAATATGGATTTGATTCATGCAATCTGCGTAAGTTCTGCTGCTGCAAAGTTTTCTTTAGCTTTATTGTTTTCCATACCCATTTTGAAAAATTTGATAGCCTCATATGTATCCATCCTGTAGATACCAACCTACCAATCATGGCTCAGGTTTACTACTTTATTGTCATTCACAAGGTTCCCTAGATATCTTTAAGCTCATACTCCCAACTTTTTATCTTAGTTATTACATTCCTAAGAGTGGCTATCCTTCAGCCGATAGTTCTTTCAACATGAAGAATTGTGATGCAGGGTCATCCTAGGGAAGTTGGTAATCATGTGTCAACCAAATTATGTTTAAGTTTTGTTTGGTGGTCAGTAGGTGAGTTGGCAAAGCTTGGTGGATTCTAGTTGTTCTCAATCATTTTGGTGCTCGGTTCTAAGGGGAAGAATTTTTTTTATTCACTGAATGGACTTAGTGTATCTTGGCAGTGTTGATTCACCAAATGGGCTCAGTGGCTTTTTTTATGCTCGATATCAAATTGGGGGTCTCGATTGATGAGTTCACCAAATGGATTTTATGGATTGGGTAGACATTGGAGATTGCATCCATGATTTGAGGGGGTCATTGGGATCATGTAGAGTATTGAGGCATGTGGATTTGATGCAATAGATCTTGTGTGGACCTAAACCTGATTTGGTGCTCTCTTCTATGTATTTATTGTTTGTTTGCATCTAAATCGGTCATTTAATATGATTCATCATGGATTGTATTGGGTCAACTTTCATTTAATATTTGTTTGTGAAGCTGAATTGCGGTTGTAGTGTATAGAAGGAGTGTGTAGCTAGAATTTTAGGGATGGAAGAGGTAGAGAGAGTGAATTGATAAAAGACAGTAGTAAGTGGGTAAGAAAGAAAATTGTAAGATTTCTTGGTGGCTTGTGAGCACAAGTTCAGATATGGTTTCTTCCACTTAGTTGTAAGGAAGGCTGGTGAATTTGGATCCTGTAAGATCTTGTTGAATTTTTTAATGCATTGGCCATAATAGGGAAGGCCTTACAACCCAAAATGTTGCATGTAATGTTTGGTTAAATGAATAAAAACTAGTTGTTGTTATTCATATCTTTTGTTCTTGAGTTTTTTGTTGTGATGTGTTAAGCAGTTAGGTTGGACAGTATTTTTTTAAACCCTGCATCCTTTCACAATGCATTAGGTGGTATCAGAGAGAGGTTTATCTAGTTTTTTCCTTCATGGAGATTGGTTGCAGATCTGTGTTCCTAAACTTGTGAGTCATGGTCTGGTTGTTCATGAAGTGGCAGATTGAAGTTTGTACTTACAACAACTTGGAGGTTGTCACGAGGTGGTCAAGAGTGGATTTTCTGTAGAGGATTTGAAGATTCCTCCAAGAATATTGGACCTTAGGGAGATTTCAAATCTCTCTGATGAGGTGGAATCAAAAGTGACAGGAAAGGCTTAGATCTTAAATAGCGACAGTGAAGAATGAGATGGTAGCTGAAATCATGAGGACTATAATTGGTTTGTAGAGGAACCCTGGAAGAGAGGATGGTTATGAGGAAGCTACCAAAGATTTTGAACCTTCTACCAAAGGTTCTAGACATAGTACAGATGAAAAAGATAATCAGTTGGAAAGATCTATGGCTTGGTTGAATACAAGTCATAGGATGAATATTTCCAAATTTTTAGGTACGTTGAGCTCCGAAGACATGATTGATTAGATTGGTGAATTAGAAGACTACTTTGAGCTAGAAGACATTGGAGAACCTCTTAGAGTGAGGTTAGCAAAAACTAAGTTGAAATGACATGTTTCCTTATGGTGGAAAGAGTTACAGAGAGATAGGGAGGAAGAAGGTGAGATGAAAATCACTCGGTGGGGGTTATGGTGACAAGATTGAAGGCTAAGTTCATACCTACCAACTATGAACTTGAGTTGTTTAAGAAGTTGTATAATCTGAAATAGAAACATCTTAGTGTAAAATACTTTATCAAGAATTTCTACAAGATAACTATTAGATCTGGACATAGGGAGATTTATAAGGAAAATGTTTCGTGATTTGTTAACAGTCTCATATTCAATATCCAGGATGAGATTGGCATGTTGAATATTTGTTCGGTTGAGGATGCTTGTCAATATGAAATAAAGGTAGAAGATAATTTGAAAAGGAGACATCAAGGTAACTCCCGAGGGAAATAGAAGCAAGAGAAGTTGGTAAAGGATAAATTGAGAGTTGAGGAGGAACCAAAACCTATTGAACTGAGGAGAAGAGAAGGTAGAGGTGTATTCAGGGGTACCTGTTAAAACTATGGCAAAGAAGGACATTGGTTATTTGAATGTCCCCATGTAGATAAGAAGGTTAGTAGTCACCGAAATGATATGGTGAATGAAGTTGCAGAGAATAAACCTGAGGTGGAAGGTGTGAATCTTTTGCTTAGGAGAATATTTCTGCCCATGAAACAAGTTGATTCTTGTCAATGGAAGAACTTGTTCTTTGTTCAGACTATAAAAAATCTCCATGGTGCTAAATCATTCTTATGTTTATGCTATGAAAAATATTGTTTTTACTGCCCTAATTATCTTTCGGTCCAACCCTTGGTTACCTTTTGTTAAAAACCCTAAGTCCTTCATGCCTTCTTATTTTCTTGTGTTACTTTTTGGAAGCCACTTAGGTCATTGTTTTACCATGTTCCTTAATTCATCATGCAGGGGGCATATATTTTTAAGTTATAAAGTCCAAACGGGGCCTGTGTTTTAATTTTCCCTAAGTCTAAAGTCCCCACGGTATTTTATTTATTACAAGATGTTGAGAAAGTCTATTTTGATCCAATGGTAGTCGTAATGCCTTGATCAATAGTTGCACCGAAGATACTCATAGCAGCATCATGCCTGAATGCCAAGTGTCCATCTAATATTATGAGGTTGGCATCTTAAAAGCTAGCATTAAGGATAAGGTTTGATTAGATTTGTTTTAATCTAATGATGAGTGTGATCCCATGAATTAAATATGCAAGTAATTTATTCTTCAAGACATCGCACCTGTGCGATGAGTGGAAAGTGGCGGGACCTGGCTGGACTAAAGGAAATTAAAGCATCAAATAGTTGTTTTTTATCTAATGATAAGAGTGATGCATTGATCCAAAGATGCCTATTCTTTATTCATCATGAGATCATGCCTAGCTGACATGTGTCTATCAGAGATCTCGTCCAAGTGGGGTCAAAAGTTAAAAGAGGGTTAGATCTATTTTGATCTAACAGTTGGTGCAATATCTTGAATGGAAGATGCACAATGTTTATTCTTTGTGGGATCAGGCCTGATTGACACATAGCCATTGATATGGTGGGTCTAGAAAGATGAGAAGAGGTAAAAGTGGTTCAGATTAAAGGTAATCGCATGGTAGGCGTAATGCCTTGATCCAGAGATGTGCCAAGGATATTCATCATAGGATTGTGTCTGTGTGACACTGGGTCAGGAGGAAAGGAAAAGATAAGTGGGACATGAAGATGCTACATGGAGTTTCCATGTGTCCTGGGCTTATGAGTTGGTAGGTGTTTTTTAAGAGAGATTTACGACCACATTTTAAAGATGAATTTAAGGTTTGATCTCGGTCATTGATGAAATTTCTGTACCAGGTGTGACTGTTGAGGTAGATATTTGAATATTTAAATATTTCTACAAGGTTTTTATGGAGGTGGCTCTATGTTTCATACTACAAGAGGGTAGATGGATGAACCTAATCTTTTGGATCACATTTATGCAGTCGTGGGATGATGAAGGAATAAAACCTTAATGGCTCTGGCTTCAAAAATATTGAGAGGCGATGGCTTGGGTTTCTGATTAGATTTGCAAATCTTTTGTAACCCTTAGTTGGCTCCTTGTCTTTCCTGCCTTAATCTTGGGTCTGTTCCCCAGTCTAGGTGGTTGGAAAATCAAATTTTATAGAAGAACAAATATACCACAGATGAAGTAAAGAAACAAGAACATCCCATTATTCCTTCAATAGGTGACAGTTCTCCAACATCCCGAGGTGAATGGTGGCTACAAATTAGATTTTATGCAGAAATAAATTAAGACAAAGGTTCTACTTGGAAAAAATAGAATAGTTTTGTGGTTGTTGCAACGACCTTATGTTCAAATGAGCAATTTTTTTTAAAGAATTGTAACAAATCAGTTGTTGGTTCTGTCACTTATTTTTATTTTTCATGATGGATCATTAGGGTTCTTAATTTGTCTTTTTCCTAAATGATTTGAATCTTGTTGCAATCCTTATTCTATAAGATGATTTTGAAGATCATTTAGAAGGGACTGGGAAACAATTGAGTGATCAAGCTGAATATGAGTTTCCAATTAGGGATATAGTAGATTGTATTAGATTGTGTTAATATAGAATAGAAAGTTTTAGGTCTTTTTCTATTATTGAAGTGGTGTATATTTTGAAGTAGATTGATACAGGAACATGACTCTTAATAATTAATACAAATGCTCTAGATTCAAGTCTATCCTTTGTGCCTATTTCTTGAGTTGTGAGTATTTTGATTCATTGCATAGAGTTTATTTGTGTGTATTTTGTTATTCCCGAGTTTTGATCTAGGATCAAATTAAATGTTTCTCTGGATAAGACATAGATTCATTTGGTCTACACAAGGGTTTTATAAGAAGTATCGGTCTAAGTTAGTTGTGTTTATGGATTTGAATATTTGACAATAGCTAGTTTTTGTATTCTGCATCTGCATTAGAGATATTTCTCAATGGATAAGGCACTGGTCAGAAATTAGTACCTTCTATAGTGATACATGTTTGGTTGGGTTTGGCTATATTCTGCAAAGTTTAAATCAAATCATTTTATGTATTATGGTTATGGGTTGTATGTTATTCATGGTAATTGAGAGTCAATGAATGAATGGTTATCATTTAGCACTTTCTTATCATTTTTTTTGTTCAAATCTAGAGAGAGTTGTAAAGTGTTGTATATTGAGTTGGATTAGGTGTACCCGCCTTGGTCTTATAGAATCAAAAGTGTAGAGGATAGTATTTTCCCTATAATGGGTCTAGTTACCTTAGATTTTCCCATATTTAGAACTAACCATTCTTTAAAATCCATCTATAGGTATATTTGTAGCTTATCAAGTGTAAAATCATTTTAAAACACCAACAAAATGATGACTCTACTGGGGATATAGAATAGAAAGGTCTTGTGGACCTTATCCTAGAAAATTTGGTATAATAAGCTAAATCAAATGTTTAGATGGAGTTAGCCCGTGCGATTCATCAGCAACATAGAGACTCAACTGGGGATAACAGAGCCTTGCTCTCTATTTAGTCAAAATCAATATAGAGTCATATGGTTGTTATAGAGTCATGTGCTACAAAGAAGCATTCCTCTTACTTATAAAGTGAGTTAGGGTTTGTTCTGTCTATTATTGTAAGAGTGTCGAAAAGGTCCAAGTTCCTAAAAGATATACATATATTATCTCACAACTGGTGAATGGAAACTCTGAGTTCTCTAATTGTACTAGTTTGCAGGTTTGGAGAAAGACTAATCTGAAAGGTGGACTTTCAATGATGAAGAAACGGATGTTTGGGATCCTATGATGGAGAGAATTATCAAAGGAGGAATCTATATGAGACCCTATTGGTGGGGTGTGTTGTGATTTTTCTAGTTTTAAATAAGGTTAGAGTGGGGTGAAGAGATCTCAGCTGATTCAAAATTGTCCTCTACAAAGAGGTGGCGACTCTACCCAAGTTTTTTAAAGGTGATTTGGAGGTGACTTCAGATCAAGATTGTTTGTAGCTACTATAATACATCTAGGTAATTTATTTTTAAGGTTCTAAAAATATTTCCTTATTAAGTGATTTAAGCACTAAGAGAAGGAACAAGGTGTGGATAGAGTTTTACATACTACAAGGTTATAATTTTAGTTGTAAAATCAAGTGGAAGTATGTACTAGTTGAAAAATGGTGGACATAGAAGATATGGATATGTCTACTATGTCTAGATCTAGAGTACCTTTGCCAGATCCAGATCTTGAAGAGGTTCTTGGAGATATAAAAGTTTTAGAACAAAATATCCATGAATAGGTTATTTTGTCACTATAAAGGAGAATGAAAAGAATGGTGGGAGAATTTTGACTTCTTTTTTATAAGAGGTTTTCTTCTACCATAAGGGATTTTTGTATTCTTTTCTGTCCTCAGGAGTCAGTTTGGGTTAATTTTTTTTGGAACTTTTTTTTCCTTATTCAGTTGATTGGCCAGCCTCCTTGAGGGAAGAAGGTATTGAGTATGTTAGGAAGTGGATAATTTTTTTTGAAGATCCTGAATCTGAGGTTACACGTGAGGTTGTTCCTAGTGATGTTGATATTGAGAATGATAGAAACCAATATGATGGAGATGTGCCCAGTGAGGATGCTCTCTCTTGTAATCATGAAAGTGGTGCTCCTTAGTATGAGGAAGAGGATATGTGTAGTTAGCAAGAAGGTAGTGATTGGATAAATTAAAATTATTTTTATGACTACATATCAGAAGTGGGTGAAAGTGATGACAATGGTTCACTTCATAGTGAACAAATTTTTGATTTCTTGTCTTGTGAATATCTAATATATTTAGGGAAGGATAGCTTTGAGTTCTTACACCCAACACACATTGAGTTTGATGAAGATTATGTATCAGATGGTCAATATTTTGATATGTATGTCTCTAATTCACCTTGTACTTTTGTATGACTAGGCTACAATAAGATTGAATATGATATATCAGATGATGAAAGCATCCATGCATTTACATATTCGAAGGATGAAGAGGTTCATGGTATATTGTTTAGTACTGATTGGGATAATTATATGGGTCATGAATTTGTTTTAGATTCTAAATCATTTATTGAACCACTTCAAGATGGTCTTTCAGTTACTCAAAGTATGCAGATACATGGTGAGTATGTGGATGAGTGCTCTCCCTCCAAAAAATTAGAATATGGTTTGCATAAGGTTGATAATTTGCAAGCAAGTTCTTTAGGGAACTCTGATATGGGTATGCAAGCTAGTGATAGAATACAATATGATGAATCCAACTGTGGGATAGAGAATGATTATAGTTTTTATTAGTTGGAGGATGTTTTTTATAAATGTGACAATGCAAGTAAAGATGAAAAATGTTCAAAGGATCCTAAAACTTTTAGTGGCCATGATTGGAATTGGTCACATGATGCTCAATATTATCAAATGAGGCATGTTTTAAAAGTGCTAAATGAAGGAAGAGATACTGACAATGTTTTGTGTTGGCTGTTGGAAAATATCAGCATATCAAATCATGCAGATGAGAGATATATTCTCAGTTTGTTTTCAGAGCAGAGAAGAAAATTTTGTTCATGACAGAGGAAAGATGAAGCAAAAATTTGGTGATGGCCTTGGGCCATCAATCTTGGTTTGATTTTATCAAACCAAAAAAAATAAAGAGGGAGAGATAAGTTGAATCTACTAGGTAGTAGAATGTATATTTGCACATATTCCTGTGTTATTTGTGTTGCAGGGTTTTGTTTTTGTCTTTGGTCTTCTATTCCCAGAGATCTGGAATCTAGTGTTGATCTTGCAACCAACCTTCCCCAACTGAAGCCACTATCAGGACTGCAAAACACTTTCATGGTGCTAAATCTTGCTTATGTTTATGCTATGAACAGTCATTTTTTAAAGCCCTAATTATCTTTTGTTCCAACCCTTGGTTACCTTTTGTTCAAAACCCTAAGTCTTCTATCCCTTCTTATTTTCTTGTGTTACTTTTTGGAAGCCACTTAAGTTATTGTTTACCATGTGCCTTAATTTTTCATGCAGGGGGGAGGGGAGGGGGGCATATCTTTTTAAGTTCCAAAGTCTTAGTGGGGCTCATGTTTTAATTTTTGCCTAATTCTAAAGTCCCCGCAGTATTCTATTTAATAATAGATGTTGAGAAAGTCTATTTTGATCCAACGGTAGCTATAATACCTTGATCAGGAGCTGCACTGAAGATACTCATAGGGGAATCGTGCCTAAATGTGAAGTGTCCATATAAGATTGTAAGGCCAATATCATCAAAGCTAGTGGTGAGGATATTATTTGACTAGATCTATTTTAATCTAGCAGTCGGTGCAATCCCGTGAACTAAAGATGCGAGGAAGCTATTCTTCAAGGAATCATGCCTGTGTGACACATGGAAAGTGGCAGGACCAGGCTAGGCTAAAGGAAAGTAAATTTGTTGGAAAGTTGACTTCCTGAGGATGCATGACTCATTTTTGTATTGTCATCATGGCAACAAAGTCATGTTTAGTATTATGTCATGAAAGACAAAATGACTAAGTATGGAAAACAGGGTAGATAGAGATACTTAGCGATCAGCACATCAACGCACGTGCGAGAGATCAAGTCATCGTATGCGCATTTAGATATATGTTGTATGACACATGTACATGCTAGATCCAGACATGTATAGTATGGAACAATAGTACGGAAAAGTTATAGATAGATCAATAGACCAACAGTCCAGAAGACAGAGCATGAGAGCCGACTACTATTTTGATCAGCGTGAATTATTTTATAATGTAATGGCTAAGAACCTTTGGTTATATGATTGTAATAATGTGATTAGTATTTTGGTAAACATGCTTGAGCTGACTTGTTTGGAAGTGTTTTATATTTTGTTTTAGGGCCGACTAGAGTTTTGTTTTGGGTCACGCCTATTCAGATATGCACATATAAGTATCTAATGTAAAGATATGTTACAAGCATCGATTATTATGTAAGAGGAAGATACAGAGGGGTAGTATAATGAATTTAGTATATGATATATCTCTTTAAGAGAGTAAGAGCATTAGTGCATACATAGAACTGATCAGACAACGGTGTCATCACAGCAGTTCATTTTGATATAGTGCATATCATCTTTCAAAAGGTTGTAACCTTCATTCTATTGGGCAGTGAGCCATATACCTTTAACAGGGTTTTGTAAAAGACTCCTAATAGGGTCAGACCTTTAACCAGGTCATTGTACTCAAATTGTAAAGACTGATTCTAACAGGGCAAAGGAACTTTAATAGGTTCATTATACCTAGAACAATATTTGTGGGTACTAATTCCCACTGGGATTTTCCTTTGATCAAGGTTTCCCCATAATCATATCATGTGTTATGAGTTCTTATGTTAAGCTTCATTCTATGTATGTTTTATTTATGTTTAAGTTGCTGAAAATTAATTAATAGACAAACACTGATTCACCCCCCCCCCCTCTCAGTGTTTCTAACAATTGGTATCAGA
>MU223461.1:1336790-1355638 GCA_018584345.1 Thuja plicata | reverse complement strand
TTTGAAAAATAATCTTGAAGCAGCTCTTGAAGATCTTGATAGATCTGAAAAAGAAAATGAAGAACTTAGACTGAAAGTTGATGGCTCACAAATGCTTATCAAGAAACTAAGAAAAGATTTGAAAGATCAAAAAGCTCAAAGAAGAGAATATGTCTCTGAAAGATAAAGTTTCTAATTTGGTTGAACAGCTCACAGATAGCCAAATTGCTATTGAAGAAAAGATCAAAGAAAGAAAACAACTAGATGATGAACTTTTAAAAGAAAACATGAAAGTTTTGGAATTGGAAAACATTAAAAAGAAGTTGGAATCTGAATTAACAGAAGCAAAGGATAAGATTGATAAACTCCACACAAGTTCTGATTCACTTCAATCTCAGCTCAATGTACAAAAGCTAAAAGGTGACACTACTGGTCTTCGATTCAATATAACACAAACTGAAGTCAACTCATTACAAGAAAGAGAGAAACCTCATGAAACATCTTCATAAGAAATGAAAGTTGAAAATGTTGAAGAGATTAAAGCAGATCTACCTAAAAGGGAAATCAAGCAAGTTAACAGAACTTGTTATGCATGTAACAAACATGGTCATTTGGAAAGAGATTGCAAAGAGGTAAGACCTTTTAATGGTTATTGTTTCTCTTGTAATAAATTTGGTCACAAGGATATACATTGCAAAACAAATCAAAGAAATCAGTCATAGAAAAATCAAAGAAGAATGAATCAAAACAATTAGAGAAATCAACCTCAAAGGAATCTGCAGAACACTACATGTCAGGTATGTAACTACAATGGACACACAGCAAAGTAATGAAGCATGATGAACAAGAGCATCAGACCTCCTATCATTTGTCAAACATGTGGAAAGGCTGGACACATCTCAAGGTTTTGTAGTTCCAAAACTCAAAAGCAAGAGGATCCTAAGAAATCTCTATTTGAAGAGAAAGGAGAAGTTAAGTTTGTTCAAGCAAATGAAGATTAAAGCAAAATTTGGGTTGAAGTAAAGAAGGAAAATGATGTTGATAAAGTAGTTGATGCATCCACAGTGGATGCACCCTCTACTTCTGCTTGAATAGACCTTCTTGGTCTTAGGTGGATCTATTCTAGCTCGGGACCCCTGCGTAGTTGGTATACTCACCACTGAGTATACACCTATGAAATCATGGTTACAAGAACATAATATTGCTATGTGAATTCACGCACTGTCTAAAATGCATTAGGATCTAAGTTTCAAAATATCTGTGTAATTTGTGTACGGTTGCAAACATTAAATGCGGTAGATTGTATAAAAGAGAGTAATTATTCGATCTTCTTCACACTTGCATTTGAGAGCACAGAATTTGGAGAGCATTTGAGCACTAGACATCAAGGTATGGAAGTATAACAAATTTGGTAGTTAAGCGAATAGACAAGAAGTTTGAAATGGAACCCTAGCAGTCATGCCATTTCAAAATTTCATGAAACCCTACTTAAGAAAGTTCCAAGTAATTATGGAAACCCCAGTTGTGTTTGATATAGCAGAGAGGAAGAGATTTGTATTCAAGAGGCATCCATTCAAATCCATACCGGATGATGTGGAAGGGGATTTCTCCAAAACCCTGCTAGGTGTTGTTCACGTGGAAGATATCCGTGCGTATATTTACTGTAAGAAGGAAATAGTAGGAGATGTCAGAATAGCCACTCATATGGGATCAATGATGAAACCTGATTACACATTCAAGGATGAGTTCACGCACTTGACATATAACCCTATTTTTGAATACTCGAATGCACATGAGTTTGATGAGCCAGAGTGGGTGAAGATTTTGTTAAGAAGAATACATGATGATCTTTATTGGATTGGTGAGGTCCCTGTGTGCATCACTACATACCTAATCCATGAATTAACCAGACTTCCCAAGAATGGACCAATTTTTCCTACTGGTAAGGATGTCAAGAAAAAATTGAGCAAGTTTTCCTATCTAGAAGTGACAAGTGTGGAATGACAGTTGACCCTATCAAAGAATATGACATAAAACTCTTAACAATGATACTTGGGTATAAGTTTCAGCAAGCAAGCAGGTTGAACAGTGTCTTTGCAGCAACAGTCCTAGCAGCTATTAGAATGGTGAAAGACAACACTCAATACAATCTATGTGAGATCTTGTGCGGTCAATTGATTGACAACATTCAAATCATTAAGCATGATAGGAGAAAGACATTCAGGTTTTGATCTCTGATCATCTACTTATATTTCCATATAGTTGGAAAGGTTGCAAACCTTTACCTAGAAAGGAGAAAACCCACAATGTCCCAAATTTCTCTTAAGGTCACTTTAGAGAGCAGTGCAAGGGATGCCATGGATATGGATATAAAGACATTCAGAATCAAAATGCAGAATAGGTTCAGACTATCTGAGAAGATAGTTGACAAATACAAGGATACCATATGTTTCATGGTAGAAACAGATTGCACATGCATGGAGGCAGTTGAACCTAGAACCAAATGGATTCACCCTCTTGGTTACGAAGTGGAAGAACATGTGCTAGAAGGATATGCACAAGTTCTATTGTCTACGCCCAAAGATCCTAATGAGCCTAGGTGGGGTACCTACAGAGAGAAGACCAATGAAGTGGATACTATACTACACAGTGCTGATAATAAAAAGGAAAGCATCCAAAATTACATCTAACATACTGAAAGTTCATGGAGTAACTCAAGAAGATCTTGGCAAAGAAAGAGATGCCAAGATAGCAAGAGAACTTGAGAAAGCTAAACAGATCCAAAAGAAAAAGAAAGTAGAGAGCACATCTGTGCCCTCTACCACCATTGATTTAGACTCATCCCCACTGTCTACACCAAGAAACAAGACTAGAGGAAGAAAATAGGCACCCACAAATCACCCATCCTCAAGGAACACTCAAAGCAAAGCAAAGAATACTCAAGCTCCTGCCAAGGTAGGATTTAGACCTAGTCTAAATGTTTTCAGGAACAGGATTGTAAATGAAGGGATATTAGATACACTTTCTAAAGTCTCTGACAAATATCAAGAAATTGATAAGACTTAGATACATTCTATGATCATATCTCATATGATCAAGTTTAAGAAAACAATTCTTAAACTCAAGACAGTGATAATGGATCAGTTGTGGAACATATTGGAGATCATGAAAAGACATGCAATAGAGGAACACATGAATATTAGAGAAGAAACATTGGATACTCTTCTCCATGTATGCTCGCATGATGAGAAGACTATATTATAAGATCTAGTGATGCCTCATCTCCGAACTAAGACAAGGACCCTACAGATTATGAACAATGAATATGAGCAGATAGGTAAGGAGACTGAAAAGGAATTTGCACAAGTGTTTATGGATACACATGTATCCACCAACGGTGCCTATAGAAAAAGATACTCCAGCACATCCTAAACAGGTTACAAAACTAGTGGTTCAGATAGCGCCTATGATAGGTCCACAGGTTTCAGCGCCCATACTGACAATAACTTCTGATACAGATAAAGACTCAGAAGACACTATAATAGTTGACAATGTAAAGATATCCATGATAGCATCTAAAAAAGATATGGAAAAAGTTGATAAGGCATTTGTAAGCACTGAAGAAATGTGTACCAATGATACATCTGCACAACAGGATGAAGTTCTCATCATTGATCCCATTGACACTAATGAAGAAAAGGATACTCAAGATGATACTCAAGGTGATAAGACACCAATAAAAGAGATACCAATAAAGGTTCAATGCATGGATACTAGTCAGAACACTATATTCTCACCATCCACTCAACCATCCACCTCATTGTTGTCAAGGTTAACTCCTGATTCAACAAGTTTGGATGCATGGGGAGAAGAAGACCTAATTAAGATCAGCATTCTTTTTATGGAAAAGGAAAAAGAGAAACAAGTGATGAGGAATCCTCACTTTTTGGAAATAGTAAACATATTGAATGACTTAGTGCCTGCTGATCAGAAAGTAGCTAAAGTCCAATCAGTTGAAGATGTGGACAACATTTTGTCAAACTTCAAGTCACACTTTATAAGCTTAGTAGACTCTACTACTAAGATTACAGAAGATGAATACAAGGAGAGACTAAATGATTTGGTAAAGAACTTTACCTTAGACTTGAACTCCTTAAAAATTGGGCAATCCATACTGAAAGAGTTAGCAACTAAAGGGAAGAAGGTTATAGCCAACTGCATGGAGAGAATGAAGTTCACCTCTAACCACACTAAAAAGGTAGAAGAGGAAAAGATAATGGTGGATAGCATCAAAAAATCAGTCAAGACTTCCACACAAGACATGAACATATGCAATAATGTCTATGAAGGACAGTTGGATAAAATTGAGAAGGCAAAATTGGAAATCGGCAAAATAAGAATAAGACAAACCCAGTTAAGAAATGCACTTGCACCATCTCTAACAGTCCGTAATGAGAACATCAAATAGATTGATGACACCATGGTGAAATATGATCAAGGTCCTTGCATGGATCTAATAAAAAAGGAGAAACTGGCATATGCCCTATGCACGCATCTTCAGACAGTTGATGCTATGAAAGTATTTTGGCAGAAAGAGATCCAAACTCTTCAAATTGTGTACCCTGAAGTCTACATGGAGTAAGTATGCAGAAGACTTACTAGTTTTTGTACACCTTTGTCATTAATGTCAAAGGGGGAGTAATATAGAATGTGTATATGTGGAAAACTATATGTATATATCAATAAGATGTTATGATATACAATCACTTTTTGTGTTAAGTCATTTTGAGTAACTTGGCCACATTCCTTTATTTCCATAAATGGAAAAGGGGGAGATTGTTGGAAAGTTGACTTCCTAAGGATGCATGACTCATTTTTGTGTTGTCATCATGGCAACAAAGTCATGTTTAGTATTCTTTCATGAAAGACAAAATGACTAAGTATGGAAAATAGGGCAAACAGAGATACTCAGCGATCAGCACATCAGCGCACGTGCGAGAGATTGATTCAGTGTATGCATGTTTAGATATATGTTGTCTGACACATGTACATGCTACATCTAGACATGCATAGTATAGAACAATAGTACGGCAAAGTTACAGACAAATTAGTAGACCAGCAATCCAGAACACAGAGCATGGGAGCTAACTACTGTTTTGATCAGCGTAAATTATTTTGTAATGTAATGGCCAAGAACCTTTGGTTATATGATTGTAATAATGTAATTAGCATTGTGGTAAACATGCTTGAGCCAAATTGTTCGAAAGCATTATATATTTTGTTTTAGGGCCGACTAGAGTTTTGTTTTGGGTCGCACTTATTCGAATATGAACATATAAGTATGTAATACAAACATATGTTACAAGCGTCAATTATTATGTAAGAGGAAGATATAGAGAGGCAGTATAATGAAGTTAGTATATGATATAGCTCTTTAAGAAAGTAAGAGCATTCACGCATACATGAAACTGATCAAACAACAGTGTCATCACAATAGTTCATTTTGATATAGTGCATATCATCTTTCAGAAGGTTGTAGCCTTCATTCTATTCGGCAGTGATCCATATACCTTTAATAGGGTTTTGTAATAGACTCCTAATAGGGTCAGACCTTTAACTAGGTCATTTTACTCAAATTGTAAAGACTACTTCTAACAGGGCAAAGGAACTTTAACAGGTTCATTATACCTAGTACAATATTTGTGGGTACTAATTCCCATCGGGGTTTTCCTCTAATCAAGGTTTCCCTGTAATCATATCATGTGTTATGAGTTCTTATGTTAAGCTTCATTCTATGTATGTTTGATTTATGTTTAAGTTTTTGAAAAGTAATTAATAGACAAACACTGATTCACCCGCCCCCCTCTCAGTGTTTCTAACAAAAGCATCAAACAATTGTTTTTTATATGATGGTAGGCGTGATGCCTTAATCCAAAGATGCTTTTTGTTTATTCATCTTGGGATCACGCCTAGCTGAAAGGTGTTTATTAGAGATCTCTCCCAAATTGGGCCAAAAGTTAAAATAGGTTTAGATCTATTTTTATCTAAAGGTTGGCACTATTCCATGAACAGAAGATGCACAATGTTTATTCATTGTAGGATCACACCTAATTGACACATATCCATTGATATCATGGGTCCAGCAAGATGTGAGGAGGTTAAAGCAGATCAGATAAAGATAATCAGATGCTAGGAATAATTCCTTGATCCATAGATGCACCAAGGATATTCATCGTGGGATCATGCCCATGTGACACCTGGGTGGTTGGAAAGGAAAAGACAAGTGGGATCGAAGATGCTACATGGAGTTTCCATGTGTCCTAGGCTTATGGGATCGCAGGTAGTTTTTTAGAGAGATTTATGGTCACATTTTAAAGATGAATTTAAGGTTTGATCTTGATTGTCAATGAAGTTTCCATGCTAGGTGTGATTTTTGAGGCAGATATTTGAATATTTAAATATTTCTAGAGGGTTTTTATAGCAGTGTCTCTATGTTTCATGTAGCAGGAGGGTAGATGGATGAATCTGATCTTTTGGATCACAGTTCTGCTATTGTGGGATGCTGAAGGAATATAATCTTGATGGTTTTGGCTTCATAAATATTGAGAGGTGATGGCTTGGGTTTCTGATAAGATTTGTAGATTTTTTGTAACCCTTAGTCGACTCCTTGTCTTTCCTGCCTTAATATTGGGTTTGTTCCCTAGTCTAGGTGGTTGGAAAATAAAATTTCATAAAAGAAAAAATATACCCCAGATGAAGTAAAGAAACATGAACATCTCATTATTCCTTCAATAAGTGATAGTTCTCCAACATCCTCAGGTGAATGGCGGCTACAAATCATATTTTATGTAGAAAGGAATTAAGACAAAGGTTCTACTTGGTAAAAGCAGAACAATTTTGTGGTTGTTGCAACAACCCTGTGGTCAAATGAGTAATTGCTTTTAAAGTCTTATAACAACTCATTTTTTAGTTCTGTTGATACTCTCAAATTTGGCATAAATTTGGAGTGACCAATTAAAAAAATTTCTCTAAGGAAAGGTGAGTACCCCTAAAAAGCTTTTGAAGAGGTCTACTGGGAGTGCAAGTAAAATGACACCTGATGATTTTCATGAGATACCACATGGGTAACATGTGAAAAACTTGTCATGGAGTAAATATGGTGGGTTACAACTTTAATATATTAGTTTTAGTATTTTTGGGGATAGCCATTTGGAGGTGTTTACTTAAATCTGCATTATGCACATTTCATGATTTTATCAAATGACCTACTTTGCATGCTTGTATCTTTGGCCAGATTAAGTCTCATGACATAAGGATCATTCCAAGGTGTGATAGGCATGAGAGAGAACCTCCATTTCCATTTTTAGATTCCTGTGAGTTCATATGATAGGTTTTCCCAAGCCATTTTGTTTATAATTAATTTTGTTTCTTAGTGTAATTTGCAGAATTACTAAAGTGCCTTACTTTGAGGTCTTATAATGTGTACTTGGTTGAATGTCATGGAAAATTAAATGCTCCTATATATTTTAATCATTACAAGCCTCTCCCATGAAGACTTTCAAACCTGGGTCAATCCATCTGATTGGTTTTCTCAGCGAATTCCAAATCAAATTTATGCAGTGTTACTAATTTTGAAATCAGAAAGTTGGTAAGAGGCTAACTTTAGGGATTCATATTGATTGACCAGTAAATGATCATAAAAAGCTAATTGAATTTTTTTTTTCTCCATATGAAATTGAATCTACACCCAGGGTTTAAGATCATGAGGCATTTATCTTATTGGTTTATGAAGTCAGATCCAAATGAGATTTATTCAGATTTCAATCTACACATCAAGGATTTCTCTTTGACGGAACAACTTTTAGGGTTAACACTTTGGTGCTAGATGAACATTTTAACATGTGATTTGACTTCTTATTCTCTTTGTATATCAGTGTACTACTAGGATCAAGGATTGAGCCTCAATTCATAATCTGATATCCTTTCAAGGGAAAATCCAAAGGCATTTTATGCAGATTGCCAATGTTGACAAAATTAGAATTGCAGAACAGTCACTTTCAGAGGATGACATCATTGTATCAAATGGTGGTTTTGGGATGCCGGTTATGGATCTATTCTCTTTGTGTGTAAATTTACTCCCATATGCTGTGACAAATCCTCAAGACATAGTTTCCTATTTTGGATGGGTTAATCCAAATGCAATATATGTTGTTTTTACATCTATAGTTGTCATAATGTTCCAAAATGATCAAATTCAGTCAGTAATAACTTGCCCCAAATTTCAAATGCGGCTTAACCCTTTTAGACACTGGATCTTTGTACTTAATTGAGTACATGTCCCTAGTGGAAATCTCCCAATGCATAGTTTGATATTTTTATAAAGGGATTCGAAGTAGTTTTCCAGAAGAGTTTAAATGTGCTCATCTGTAGAAATGAGAAAATACCCAACTTGAGAAATCAAAATCTTATATCTTTGGCATCATAGTGCAAATCATTTTTGCATAATTAGTGTTGAAAGGACTTTGGTCAAGACCCTCATCATCTTCTCCTATGGTACAAACCCCTTCTAGTGGTGAATCTAATGTTGAATGTGTAAGAATACCACATGATGGAACATATGTTTGGGAGATTGATGGAAAGCTCTTGAAACTTGACCATAAAGTAGCTTCGGGATCTTATGGTGACTTGTGTTTGAAAGGTGGCTAGTCTTGTTTTCCAAGCTTACAGGCACTTGTTGTGGTTAATATGTTGTTATTAAGGTTCTTAAGCCTGAACGGCTAGATGCAGATATGCAATGTGAATTTGTTAAAAAACTCTTCATTAATTATGAGGAAAGTTTGGCATAAGAATATTATTCAATTTATCAGTTCTTTCACAAGGCCACCAAATCTTTTCATTGTCACAGAGTTTATGATTGGTGGTAGCATTTATCATTATCTACATAAGCATAAAGGCATTTTCAAGTTGCCATCTTTTCTTAAGGTTTCTATTGACGTGTCTAAAGGAATGGACTACTTGTACCAAAATAATATTATTCATAGAGACGTCAAAGTAGCTAATCTCTTGATGGATGAAAATGAGGTTGGTAAAATAGTTGATTCTGGAGTTTCTCATGTGCAATCTCATATTGGAGTTATGACTGTTGAAATTGGAACTACATTGATGATGGCCAATGAGCCCATGGTGGCCCAAGTGATGTAATGAAATATCCAAGGAGGAGGCCCATTAATGAGAAACTGGCACTAAGTAGGTAGGCTAAAGGATAAAGTCAATTTTCTGATAAGAGTTAATGAAATCCTTAGTGTCCTTGGAGGCACAAATAGTTACAACCATTCTAATTTTATTACCAAGGACATTTATGCGATATTATTTGTTATTAAATTTTACAGTGAAGATGATATTCACAAAAGCATCAAGTACAATGTCTAGGAAAGTATGCCAAATGGAAATCAAAATTTGAGTCAAGCATATCAAGATGCACAATTGAGAGCTGGTGACAAACCTGGAGCTTGTCCAATATTTTTGTTCTTCTCTATGAATGCAAGTGGTAGGTAGGTTTTCCTTGAAGGGTTGCACATGGTTTTATTGTTTTTGATAGAATGATGGCAAGTTGCGCAAGTTGAAGAAATATGGTGTTTTGAAAGTTGGATAATGTAGCCTGCAAAATAGGAAGCAGCTCACGCATAATGCCATGGAGGTTTTAAGAGCTTTCCAATAAAATGTGAGTTGGCAGGTGTGCACCATAGACTGGGTGTGTGAAGTGTTTTTTATGCACAGAGATGTAAAGCATTTAATCCCACATTGGTGGGGGATGCAATATATAATGTTTATATAGTCCAACACATATAAGTTGAAATGTAGTATAGGCCAAGAGCCTTTGGGAATTGTAGTGGGAAGAGTATTATGTGCTGACCAATGGTTGGGAAAGTAATTTTGGATGCACAGATTACCAGTGTCTTTAAAAAATTCAAAATTATTAGTCCCACATTGATAGTGAGAAGGGAGATATAAGTGTTCAAATAGTAAAATGCTTGTATGGAATGTAAACCAAAGAGCTAAGGCTCATTGGAAAGCCCTTAGGAGATGGAATGTTGTTCCTAGTCAAAGTCAAACAATATTTTGGATGCAGAGGTGGGAAAGATTTAAAAAATTGAAAACCTTAGTCCCACATTGATGGAAAAGTGGACATCCAACATGTTTATAAGCAAAAGTATTTAATAATTAATATGAAGAAGAGATCGGAGGCTCTAAGTGTTGTGCTTGGGCGATCTCCTCAGTAACCATGCCCAACAAGTGGATGACTTTAGGTGGAGAACAAATTGGTTTTGGTGGAGTCCGTGAGGATGACATGGTAGGTGTAGTAGTGGAGGCAATAGATCACACATGCATCCTGAGGCATAGGAGATCGACAATAGGCACAATGCCTCAATGAGAAGATGATCAAATCATCTCATTAATGAATTGCGATTGATCGACACATAGTGGTGTAGATCGAGGTGGATGGTGATGTGCCGGTTGCACATGAAGGGCATTTGAGATGGGAACAAATATCGAGGCAAAAGAATCAACAGTTGGCGCAATGGCTTGAAGGAAAGATGCAGGATAGTTAGTCATTGAGGCATTGCATCTAGCTGACATGTGGTGTTGCACCAGGTGGTGGGCCTGGGAAGAAAAGATGAGAAGGATGACATAGGTGCAGAGGTGGACCTGAGGACCAATCATGAGGTTCCAAGTGTTAAATTCTGGTGCAATCTAGGTAGAAAAGGTAGGTAAAAGGCATAAAAGGTAGTGCAAAATTTAATAGAAAATAAGATATTAAAATATGAATAAATGTGCACAAAGGTAAAATTAAAGTGTAGAATAGATTAGAGTGAAAAAATTAAAGGCAAGACCTGTGTAGAAACATAAATTAAAAGAGTAATGTGCATGGTTAAATACAAATGATAAATTAAAAAGTAATGTGCATATAGGGACAGTAATGTGATGCTAAAATATGTTTATTTTCAAACATTAATGTGCATCTATAGGAAGTTTTTGAAGATTTTCAAAGGTAGTTTAAGGAAATAATTTTTTAAATCAAATCAAATTTTTGTAGTTGAAGAAGAGATGAGCAGTTTCAGATATTTGGGAAAAGGACAGGTGTTGGTTGAAAAGAGAATCAAGAGTTGTCTCTTCCCATATATTCTAATTTCTTCCCACTATGCAAGGGTTCCAATTTCTTGGTCTCCATAGAGAGCTTCAACTGTGATTGGCTCTAGGAGGTTCCAATCTATTCTTGGTTCCATTAGGGATATAGTTCATGGATTGTATTAGTTTTTTTATTAGATAGAATAGATATTTTTAGATCTTTTGCATATTATTGAAGTGGTAAATGTTGTAGATCCGATTGGTACAAAAGCAAGATTCATCATACTTAATACGGTTTTTCTTAGATTCAATTCTCTCCTTGGTGTCTATCTCTAAATTTTGGATTTTCTAATTAACTACATAGCATTTATCTATGTATATATCATAGTCTTAAGTTTTGATCTAGAATTAGATTAAACAATGCTATGGATGTGGCATAAATTCATTTGATTATCTACAAGAGGATATTATAAGTAGTGTTTGGTCTGATATCATTAGTTTTTATGGATTTGAGTCTTTGACATCAGTTTATTTCTATATTTTGCTCCTGAACTAGAAGTATTTCCCAATGGATAAGGCACTGATCAGAAATTAGTACATTCCTTGTTGATACATGTCAGATCGGTCTTGGCTATTCTCTTCAAATTGAAAATAAACTCTGAAATATCCTATATTTTATGTGGTTGTTGTGTTCTACCAATCTCATGCTACACTTCAAGGTCGGCATTCAATGGGTGATTAGTCGGTTACGTAGTATATCCCGGTCATGTTGAGCCTTTGTGAGATATCTGCCTGATTGATGCCTTACTGAATATTTGAAGGTGTTAAAGGGTGTCCCCCCTTGGTTTTGCAAAAGCTAAAGTGTAGAAGGATGGATTTGGACCCTTGTTAGTTGGTCCTTTTTAGTCTTGGTTAAATATTTGGAGTTGGCTACTCTTTAGAATCTGCCAAGAAATGGAAAGGTTGCTATTCAATCATTTTAGCATTAAAAACAACCAACAAAATGTTGAATCTGCTGGGGAGAAAGAAGTAAAGTCTTGCTGAACTTTCAAAGAATATCTAGTATTACCTTGTCATGAATAACACAGGTTTATCAAGTTGAGATATACTCCTAGCCTGCTTATTTTTTTAATCCAGTCATTTCTGCCATATCCATTTTGAGGATAGAGTTATAAATCTTTATAATTTTGAAAAGTTTTTTAGATCATAATTACCAGCCTGGTTGTTGTTGTTGAAAGAAATTATGAATGTCCTTTTCAGTCTTGGTTAAATATTTGGAGTTGGCTACTCTTTAGAATCTATCAGCAAATGAAAAGGTTGCTATTCTATCATTTTAGCATAAAAAACAACCAACAAGTTCTATTTCTTTTTTTTTTCTTTCATGGTGGATCATTAGGGCTTTTGATTTGTCTTTTTCCTACATGATATGAAGATTATTGCAATCCTTATTCTATAAAATTATTTCTAAGATCATTTAGAAGGGAATCAAAAATAATTGAGTGATCAAGCTGCATATGAGTTTCCAATCAAGGATATAGCAGATTTTATTAAATCGTGTGAATATAGAATAGAAAGTTTTGGGTATTTTTATATTATTGAAGAGGTGTATATTTTGAAGAAGATTGATATAGGAAAATGATTCTTCATACTTAATATAAATACTCCCACTAATACATTTGGTACCAAATTGCAACGGCAGTGCCGTTGTAGTTTTTCCATCACAACCTTGTCGTTGTCGCAATTGCGACGATAGACCATCGCAATTGCAATGACGACAAGGTTGTGACGGAAAAAATACAACGGCACTGTCGTTGCAATTTGGTACCAAATGTATTAGTGTCCAAATTCAAGTCTCTCCTTTGTGCCTATTTCTTGAGCTGTGAGTTTTCTAATTCATTGCATAGAGTTTATCTGTGTGTATATTTTTATTCCTAAGTTTTGATCTAGGATCAAATTAAATGTTTCACTAGATAAGACATAGATTCACTTGGTTTGCACAAGGATTTTATAAGAAGTATTGGTCTAGGTTAGTTGTGTTTATGGCTTTGAATCTTTGAGAATAGTTAATTTTTGTATTTTGCATCTACATTAGAGATATTTCCCAATGGATAAGGCACTGGTCAGAAATTAGTACCTTCTATAGTGAAACATGTTTGGTTGGGTTTGGCTATATTCTGCAAAGTTTAAATCAAAACCTTTTCAAATATTTTTAAGTATTGTGGTTATGGGTTGTATGTTCTTCATCATAATTGAGATTTAATGAATGAGTGGTTATCATTTAGCACTTTCTTATCATTTTTGGTTGTTCAAATCCAGAGAGAGGTATAAAGTGTTGTATATTGAGATGGATTAGGTGTACCTGCCTTCGTCTTGCAGAACCAAAAGTGTAGAGGGAAGTCTTGTCTCTATAGTGTTGTAAATGAGTTGAGTAACTAATAGGGGAGGGGTGAATTAGTTACCAACAAAACAAATCCAAGTCCCTTATATGTCTTAAACAAACTTGTCACTGTTTCTCAGTTAACACAGATATTCTACTGTCACTCGGTTAACATAGAAAATATTAAGATATTAATTTTGATTATCCTTTAGTGATTAATTGTACATGTACACAGATAACACTAAGATTTAACGTGGAAAACCAATATGGGAAAACCACCAATTGCAACTAGTCACTATTTTTCACTCTTCTGAAGTGAGCCCTGTTAGGAGCCAACCATGTTAAAGGTTACAATAAAACACTATTAGGTGTGACCCTATAAGAGGATTTAATCACCCTATAAGGAGTGGCTTTGTTAGAGGTCTTCAAGCACCTCAATGCAGAAATGCCACCTTGTGAGAGGATTTACAAAAGACTGTTAAGTCTACTCTGTTAAGAGATATTGATCACTGCTACGATTGTTAGAAAGTAACAATAGATTGGCCTATTTTGATAAGCAATTGTCTTTGTTGATTCAGATCTCTGTTCTAGATTTAATTACTTCATCCTCACTGATTGGATATTCTTTTGTAGCTCTATGTGTTATGTCCTCAATCAAAATCCCATCTGATTTCTTCTTCACTCTTCATGTCATAAACACATATCTTACTTTTTTTCTTCCCTCTTATTCAATCCAAACATTGAAATACTTCAACGCCCAACCAACATTATAATGCTCGAGTGAACTCGGTTAGAACTTAAAATCACTTTTGTCATCTTCAATGCCTAAGAGTGCTTGGCATGAACTGACTATGCTCAAATAGGATTAGACATTTCTGTAAACATCACTATACTTGTGTAAACATCAATGACAATACAAAATTGAATAATTATCATCAACAATCTCCCTCTTTGGCATTGATGGCAACACAACATGTCATAGTACAAAGAATTATAGAGAAACAGAAACAAGAATGAAATTTTTATTAATTTCCTTATCTTCATTCTAATTCTCATCCAAAAACTCCCTCTATCATCACAGTCTCTAAAATATAGATTTCTCCCTCTTACATCATTCTCTGTTTCTCATAAAATTTCTCCCTCAGTAATCTTTATGACATCGTTAACTCTCCCTCTTTGACAACCAATGCCAAAGACACCAACTAATATATATAAATCCAATGAATTTGTAATATTGTACATGTTTGTACTGATTCATATGCAATAAGCTCTAAATATCTACATCAACATGTTAAGTATGTTCTATAGCTCAGTTGATGCATCACTAAATTAAGTTTTAGTGAGCCTCGGTTAGGGGAATCACCCTTAACTTTCCTCTAAGATACAAAAATGCATCTTTAGATACTGGTTTTGAGAATATGTCTACAATTTTTTCTTTAGTATTTACATATTCCAATCTTACTTCCTTGTCCTGAACCAATTCTATCAAGAAATGATACTTTATTGCAATATGTTTAGTCTTAGTATGGATCATAGGGTTTTTTGAAATGTTAATAACACGGGTGTTGTCATAGTAGATAATGAATGGTTCTTTGATTTATTCCTTCATACCTGACAATATTTGTTTGAACCATATGATATTTGAACAATTCACTATTGTGGCAACATACTCTGCCTCTGTTATAGACTAAGAAATGTAGTTCCATTTCTTGCTTGTCTAGGAGAATACCCTCTTTCCAAGAAATAATTCTCCACCACTTGTTCTCTTTATGTCATCAACACTTCCAACCCAATCAACATCAGTAAAAGTCTTCAAATCAAATTTTCCTCCTTTCTTATACCATAATCCATAATCTTCAGTACCCTTAAGATATCTCAAAATCCTTTTGATAGTCATCAAATTATTCTCTCTAGGATTAGCTAAAAACCTTGCAACAATACCAACTGCTAATGCAATATCAGGTCTATTGTGAACAACATATTGAAGTTTACCAGTCATGGATCTGTAGGTAGTCTGGTTTACTTCCTTTGAATCATCATCCTTATACAACTTATGTCCAGTAGACATAGGTGTTCCAAGTGATCTGGAGTCTTCCATCCCGAATTTCTTCAATATCTCTTTGATGTATTTAGACTGGGTAATGTAGATACCATCCTTCATATGATAAACTTGTAAACCAACAAAGAATTTTATTTCACCAAACATACATATCTCAAATTCCTTACTCACAGCTTCAGAGAATGCTTTGCATAATTCATCATATCCAGTAAACAATATATTATACACAAATATTTCTACTAATAGTATCTTGTTCTAAGGTCTTTCTTTGATATATAAGCTACTATTATCATTAGTTCTTTGAAATTCAATACTTATCAAGTAACCATGCAGTCTTTCATACCATTCTCTAGGAGCTTGTTTCAGTCCATATAATGCTTTATGCAGTTTGCAAACAATACTCTTTTTGCTAGGATCTATAAAACCTTCAGGTTGCTTAATATAGAATTCCTCCTCAAGAATTACATTCAGGAATGCATATTTTACATCCATTTGATATACCTTGTATCCTTTGTGTACATCATATGCCAGAAGAGTTATGACTCCTTCAAGTCTTGCAACATGAGAAAAAGTTTCTCCATAATCAATACCCTCTTCTTGAGCATATCCTTTACATACTAATATTTCCTTATTTTTGGAAACTTCTCCTTTTTCATTAATATTGTTTCTGAAAACCCACTTAGTACCAATCACATTCTTATCTTTTGGTCTAGGTACAAGAGTCCAAGTTTTTTTGTTTTCTATCTGCTCAATCTCTTCATTCATTTCTTTGATCCAGCTTTCATCATTTAATGCATCTTTAATAGTTCTAGGTTCAATTTCACTAAGAAAAAATGTACCTTTAATTTTGTTCCTCGTCATTACACCTTCTATCTAATATCCAATTATTTGTCCAGGTGCATGATGCCTTTTGACATATTTTGCAAGTACACGATCCTTCCTTCTTGATTCTGGGCTTGTTCCACTTGGTTCACCATGCTCAAAAGTTATGTTCTGTTCTTCTGTCTGATACTCAAGTTCCACTATCTGAGACTCGGGCGCCTCTGTCTGAGACTCAGGTGCATCTTATTGTGAATTAGTTCCCTTTGTCTTTGACTCAATTTCTTCAGTCTATGACCTAGTTTCCTCTACCAGCAGCTCAGGTTGCACAAGTTGCAACTCAGGTTGCACAAGTTGCAACTCAGGTTGAACTATTTGAGTTTGTGAAGATGAATTCATTAGTTGATAGGGATGTTGTCCAATCACCATTGCTTGTGTCTTAGGTATAGAATCAGGTTTATAATACACAAAGTTTCTATAATCCTAAGGCTATTTATTTCTCCATTCTTCACCTCTTTCTACAAACTCATCAATCCTCACATGCACACTTTCTATGACTTTATGAGTAGAAATATTCAATAATTGATATGCTTTCCTTTTATAGGAGTAGCCTAGGAATATACCTTCATCACCTTTTACATCAAATTTCCATTTCTTGCTTCCTTCAAGATGTAACATTTACTTCCAAATACTTTGAAATAATGAACATTAGGTTTATAGCCATACCATAATTCAAAAGGTGTCTTCTCAGTACCTTTCTTTAGTTGAACTCGATTCAAGGTGTGAATTGTAGTGCTAATGGCTTCCTTCCAATATTTGGTAGCAACATTCTTTTCAATCATCAAGGTTCTTGCACAATCCATAGTGTATCTGTTCCGTCTTTCTACTATCCCATTATGATGTGGAGTACCTAGGGCAGATACTTGTCTTTTGATTCCTCTTTCATTGCAGAATTCATTGAATTCATTAGAGATGAATTCTCCTCCCTTGTTAGATCTTAAGTATTTAAGTTTCTTTCTTGTTTCTTTTTCCACTCTGGCAAGGTACCACTTTAACTTCTGAAAAGCTTCTAATTTTTCTTTGAGAAACATAATAGTCATAATTTTGGAATGGCCATCAACAAATAGAATGAAATAATTATCACTTGTGAAACTTTTTGTTCCAATTGGTCCACATAAATTAGTATGTACCAATTCCAAAACTTCTTCTGTATTGTAATTCTATCTCTTGAAGCTAGTTTTTCCCATCTTCCCAATTTGACATTGTTTGCATATTGCTAATTCAGGTTTCTTTAGAATACGAATTCCTCTTACTCTTTTTTTCTTTCTTATGTTAATTAGGTTATCAAAGTTCACATGACATCACCTTTTATGCCATAACCAGCTTTCTTCTACTTGTGAAATAAAACATGAACTTTTAGTTTTATCAAGCTAGAATAGATTACCTTTTGTTTGTCTGTCAGTTCCAACTATGTTTCCCTTACCATCCAGGAGCTTGGCCTTACCATTCATGAATTCTACCTGAAACCAATGTTATTCAGTTGTGCCACACTTAGTAGATTGTGCCTTAGTCATTCAAGCCAATAAACATTATCACATTTGATTCCTTATGTTAAAGCAATACAACCTTTACCTTTCACATAGTAGGGTTCATCATTCCCAAAACTAACACTCCCACCTGTATGTGATAAAATTGGCCTTGTTATTCAACCATACACTTCAACATAGTCCTTTTTCATTAGCCACATACAGAAGTGAATATGAGTTATTCATCTAGCATGCCTGTATGATTTGACCTGTTGCCTTCTATCTAGACGGGGTTTCAAAATAGCTCTCAGAACAAGAGTCTCACAACCATAGACTGATCTAAGAATGAAGGATTTTTCTCCATGAATGAAATGAAAATGCAAGATTATTCTAAGAATTTAAAGATGAAAGATTAATCTAAGACATGATTTCAATGCAATTATTCTAAGAAATTGAGATTATTCTATTGCAAATGAAAGATTTTAACTAAAAATGAGATCATAAAATGTAGCAACAATTCAATATTTTAACAATGCATAAAAATGACTGGGGGATTTTGAATGAGGAATGAGAGTTCTTTTATAGAATAGGAGGTGATCAGAATAGAAAGTTTCCTTTTCAAAATAAAACAGATAGAAAAGCCAGTTTAAAATAGAAAGCTTTCTTCAAAAGAAAACAATAAATTGTTTTCCCTTTGCTTTAACTGTTTTCTTTCTTTGATTTTAACTATTTTATTTATGATTTTGACTATTTTCTTTCTCTCTAAAGAAAAATTAATTCAAAACTTCTATTTCTGAACAGGAGAGAAGATTTTTGAGAGAATATTTAGTTAATTAAATAAAGTATGACCTCATAAATATGTTTTTCTCAATTATTTGAATAATTAAATTCAATTTTTGAAATGAGGATATTTATTTAATAATTAAATATTATTTAATTCCTTTTTATGTGTTTTAGCTAA
>MU223461.1:1307184-1318324 GCA_018584345.1 Thuja plicata | reverse complement strand
CATCTTCATCACTATCAGAATCTTTAGCAATATAACAAGATTTCTTACCTTTGTCCTTGTAGCTTTTGTAGCTTTTGAAATCTTTCTTGCCTTTGTACTTGTTGAACTTTCTCTCACCTTTGTCTTCCTTGTTTGGACACTTAGTAGCAATGTGACCAACCTCATCACATGAAAAAAAAATTAATGGTATTCTTCCTCTATATTTTCCTTTTCCTTTTATAGCTCTCCTTGCAAGTAATGCTTCAATGATTTCCAGATCTTCATCATCAGATTCATCATCACTGTCACTGTCAATCTATTTTCCTTTCATCTTTCCAAGGTTTAAGTTATCTTTGAATGTAGACTCAATATTTCTAGGATTAGGAAAGTAATTGTCAAAGTTATCCAACTCAAAAGCTATAAGTCTTCCAACCAATCCATCTAGAGTTATACCATTACTACATCTCATCTCTTGAATAGCTAAAACTCTAATTGCATAGATATGAAGTAAAGTCCTCAATATCTTACTAGCTACTGTTGTGTCTTCAACCACTCCACTGGAAGCTCTGATGGCACTGACACTTTTCTTGATTCTTTCACTATATTTTGTAATGTCCTCTCCTTCTTTCATTTTCATCTGATTGAATTGACCTCAGAGACTTTCTGATTTGGATCTCTTTACATTGAAATCTCCTCCATGAATATCATGCAGTTTGTTCCACATATCAAAGGCAATAGGGCAATCCTTGACTTCATCAAATTTAGAATAGCTGAGTGTAGAGGCTATATCAATCATCATTATGTTATGATTCTTCATGTATATCATCTAATCTACAGTCAAAGGTCTCGGTGGTTCCACATACCTATGGTCCAAGAAATAAAAACTAGTATCTCTAATAGTAGATAGATGTAGCCTCATCAAATCTTGCCATGCAGTAAAATTGTCTTTGTTATGCTTAGTGGTCTATCTTCTATAAGACATCTTTGATCTTTAGCTTAGGCCTTGAAACCATCCTTGTAAGAACTTGCAGCTCTGATACCAATTATTGGAAATGAGTTGAATAATTGAGAGGGGAGGGGTGAATCAGTTACCAAAAAAAATCCAAGTCCCTTAGATGTCTTAAATAAATTTTTCACTATTGCTTGATTAACATGGATATTCTACTGTCACTCAGTTAACATAGAAAATATTAAGATATTAACTATGATTATCCTTTAGTAATTAATTGTAGAAACATAAAACATAAAGAAAATAACATGTACATAGATAAAACTAAGATTTAACATGGAAACCCAATATGGGAAAAACCATCAATTGCAACTAGTCACTATTTTTCACTCTTCTGAAGTGAGCCCTATTAGGAGCCAACCCTATTAAAGGTTACAATAACACACTGTTAGGTGTGACCCTGTTAGAGGATTTAATCACCCTATAAGGAGTGGCCTTGTTAGAGGTCTTCAAACACTTCAATGTAGAAATGTCACCTTATGAGAGGATTTACAAAAGACTGTTAAGTCTTCTCTATTAAGAGATTTTGATCACTGCTACAATTGTTAGAAAGTGACAATGGATTTACCTATTTTGATAAGCAACTGTCTTTTCTGATTTAGATCTCTATTCTTGATTTAATTACTTGATCCTCACTGATTGGATATTATGTTGCATCTCTGTGTGTTATGTCCTCAATCAGAATCTCATCTGATTTTGCCTTCACTCTTGATGTCATAAACACATATCTTACTTTTTGTCTTCCCTCTTATTAAATCCAAACTTGACCTTATATATATGATAAGCCTTGTAAAGTCAACCTTAATAACCTTCCAACTAAATAATAAAACTCATGTTTTTCAACTGCATATAACCAATTAAGTATAAAATGTAAACTACTCTTAGTCGGCTGATACTAATTGTCTAACTCAGTCAACAATGAAATCCTTCAACACCTGACCAACACTTTAATGCTTGAGTGAACTCGATTAGAACTGAAAATCACTTTGGTCTTCTTCAATGCCCAAGAGTTCTTGGCATGAACTGACTATTCTCGGATAAGATTAGACATTTGTGTAAACATCACTATACTTGTGTAAACATCAATGAAAATACACAATTGAATAATTTCCATCAACATATAGTTGGTTGAGTTACCTTAGGTTTTCCCATATTTGGAACTAACCATTCTTTAAAATCCATCTATATGTATATTGGTATATTATCAAGCATAAAATCATTTTAAAACATCAACATTCTAGACTCTGTGTAAGTTTGGTGGTAAATGTTGTAAGGTGATTTTGGATGGAGGAAGTATTGATAACTTGGTTTCTAAGGAGATAGTTTGGAAGCTTAGTTTAAGGAGGTTGAAACATCCTTTTCCTTATAGGATACATTGGTTACTGGTGCAGAGCACCCCATGAAGACAAGTCTTGAATCCAAGAATGGTCACTTGGTTGATCATTAAACTTTCTTTTGTCTGGGGGAGTATGGTGCAAGAGCACACCTAACTCAAACCCTTAGCTCTTTATTTCTGGCATGTACTGACTCTAGCCAAGTCAGGAGAGTGTGTGTGGACCTTAGAAGGTCATTTTTTTTCCCTAAGTTTGATATGACTAGGTCAATCCATGTATAGCTAGGTTTCTTAGTTGGTTTCCTGATTGTCGGTTAACACTGTCTGTCGGTGAACATTGTTTGCTAACACCATCGGCTAACACTGTTTGCTAACACCATCAGTGAACACTATCTACTAACACCATTAGTTATCACTATTTGCTAACACCATCGATGAACACTATTTGCTAACACCGTCGGTGAACACTGTTTGCTAACACCGTCTATTATCACTGGCACAGATTTAAACTGGTGGTCAGTTTTGCATTACTATTGGTCGGTAAAGTTAGTCGTAATAACCCATGAGAAGTGAATCTTGTCTTTTATGGACAACGTGGTTATTTGTAACGGTTCCTAAAGAGATGCTTGCAAATATGTGGGTAGTTAGGGTCATTTAAATGAGAGGATGGTTATTAATAACATCCCAAGCCTTCATTTTAGAGATCTTATAAGGTAGAGACTGAAAAAGAAGAGAAGCTACAGGAAATCACAGAGTTGCAGATTATTGTACTATTTTGTTTTGTTTCCAGAAATGAGAAGTTGCAGATAGTGTGTTTAGTGGATATCAACCTTCTTTGTTCATTTTTGCATGCAAGTAGATTAGTTACTTTATTTTTTGTTTTGTAAGTTTTTAGTGCTCACATGTTCTGGGTTGTAAGCAGTAATGGCCCCTTGAGATTCCTGAATCCATGGTGAGAGTCATGTGTTGGGATGGAACTTGAGAGGAGCCCTTGTACATAGTTTCCTTTTTTTTCTGTAGGAGAAGCAACAACAAAGAGTTTGGAGATCTTACCTTAGGCAAGCTTGGTAATAGTTTGGCTAGGGAAGAGAATGAAAGCAATGTTTTGAAAACATTGATTGAGTGGGAATAACGAATCTATTTGTGTAGGTTCAGCGAGGAGGAGATGAAAAGCATTTTGATGGGGACTAAGTCTTGAAGAGGAGGTAAAGTTGAGAGTGACTTACCTTAGTTTAGGGTTGTGAACACTCTAAGAGATCTGGGAGAAAGATCTTAGAAAAGATCCAAGCAGGTTCTGTAGCAGCAACAAGACTTTTGTCCACATCAGAATGGTATCAGAGCTCAAAAGATTCTAAGCATGTAGATGGAAGGTGATCTACACTAGGCAGTGTTGGGTTTGTTTGGTTCTTGTTATGAAGTTCATGGTTGCATGTTGATCCATCAGATTTGTAGGAGGATGAAGTTGTTCTTACGGGTGTGAAGATCTCAATGGAGTTCTTGGTATTGTCACGATCGAGTATCGAGATAAGTCTGGGTAGAAGGTGCAAGAGAGAAACCACTCAGAGAAGGGTGGTCAACATCTTCCAGAATCTTGTGTGGGTAAGATGGAAATATGGAGGTTGTGTGAAGCAGCAGGAAGAGTGGTAGATAGCGACCAACATGCACTCCATTAATCAGAGTCACAGTTGAAAGAAGAAGCAAAGGAGGCATCGATCCTTGCAGTTGGTAAAGATAGTCAAGATGTATTTGATAGCTGAAGAGAGAATCATATATGAGGCATATAAAGCCTTTAAAGAATCTGAAAGAAAGAAAAGAGAAGAAGTAGAGAGAAAGAAGAAGGAAGAAGCAAGAAAGAATGAATATTTGACAAGAACCCAAGCACAAGAAGAGTTAAGAAACTTAAAGAAAAGGATAGAGGAAAATGAAGCCAAACTACTAGAAACTAAGAGAATGATCCACACACTCCTAGAACAAGAACTATTGGAAAAGCGACAACAAGAGACCAAGGAACTTGTTGAGAAACATAAAAAAGTTGTAGACATGGAACAAGAATGTGTTATGGAGTAGCATGAAGAAGGAATATAAAATGGAGAAAAGGGTCAGCTGAATTTCCTAGTGGTGGATGCACCATTGAGTTGTCCACTTGAAGGAAATACAAAGCAGTCAGCTATGGAAGAGAAGAGTGAGCAGCAGATGGTGGTGAATGAACCTAAGTGTGTAAGGGTTCATGAAGATGCCAAGAAGGTGTCAGAGTGTGTTTCTTGTGAAGGTAGCAGATGTGTGATTACAGCGAAGAAGCTACTGGAAGAAGTTGGATGTGATAAGACAACACAAGTTGTTGAAGGTGCCATGAAAGTAAGTCCTTAAGGACTGCATGAGAAAGAAATATTAGAGGAAGAGTTGGAAGCCATTGGTGAAGAATGGCAAGATAATTTTGGAGCAGAAACAACATGCCTAGGAAAAATGCACAAAGAAGATTTGGATACCTTCATGAATGCAGCATTGATCTTAGAGGATGGGACTAAGCAACAAGTTGTAGCAAAATTTGGTCATGAAAAGACCATGGTGACTAAATTTTCTCTCAAGGAAGCAGTGGCAAACCAAACTTATGTTTTTGTACATGTAGATGTAAGGGAAATTTGGTTTTATAACTCTTTTGTTGTAGCATTGAAAGGGAATCATGTTGATGGCCCTTTGAATGATCATAGTACAGGCCTAGAGTTGAATTATATATGGTACAAGAACAAGTTGTTTGGTTGTAGGTACAAGAAGTTAAAGGCAAGAGGGTATACTTTTGTTGCAGGGCATCACCAATCAGTGCCTCCAAATTGGAAGACAAGAAAGAGGTCACCTAATCCATGGGACATGAATTATTTTCTACCCTGGGATTATGGTGCAGAGCACCCCATGAAGACAAGTCTTGAATCCAAGAATGGTCACTTGGTTGATCATTAAACTTTCTTTTGCTTGGGGGAGTATGGTGCAGGAGCACACCTAACTCAAACCCTTAGCTCTTTATTTATGGCATGTACTGACTCTAGCCAAGTCAGGAGAGTGTGTGTGGACCTTAGAAGGTAATTTGTTTTCCCTAAGATGGATATGACTAGGTCAATCCATGTCTTTCTAGGTTTCTTAGTTGGTTTCCTGATTGTCAGTTAACACTGTCTGTCGGTGAACGCTGTTTGCTAACACCGTCGGCTAACACTATTTTCTAACACCATCGGTTAACACTGTCTCCTAACACCATTGGTTATCACTGTTTGCTAACACCATCAGTGAACACTGTCTGCTAACACTATCGGTTATCACTGGCACAAATTTAGACTGGTGGTCGGTTTTGCATTATAGTTGGTCGGTAAAGTCAGTCGTAATGGCCCGCGAGAAGTGAATCTTGTCTTTTATGGATAGCATGGTCAGTTGTAATGGTTCCTAAAGAGATGGTTGTGAATATGTGGGTATTTAGGGTCATTTCAATGAGAGGATGGTTATTAATAACATCCCAAGCCTTCATTTTAAAGATCTTAGAAGGTAGAGACTGAAAAAGAAGAGAAGCTACAGGAAATCACAGAGTTGTAGATTATTGTACTATTTTGTTTTGTTTCCAGAAATGAGAAGTTGTACATAGTGTGTTTAGTGGATATCAACCTTCTTTGTTCATTTTTTCATGCAAGTAGATTAGTTACTTTAGTTTTTGTTTTGTAAGTTTTTAGTGCTTCACCTATTCTGGGTTGTAAGCAGTAATGGCCCCTCAAGATTCCTGAATCCATGGTGAGAGTCATGTGTTGGGATGGAACTTGAGAGGATCCCTTGTACATAGTTTCCTTTTTTATTTTCTATAGGAGAAGCAATAGCAAAGAGTCTAGAGATCTTACCTTAGGCGAGCTTGGTAATAGTCCGACTAGGGAAGAGAATGAAAGCAATGTTCTGAAAACATTGATTGAGTGGGAAGAATGAATCTATTTGTGTAGGTTCAGCAAGGAGGAGATGAAAATAATTTTGATGGGGACTGAGTCTTGAAGAGGAGGTAAAGTTGAGAGTGACTTACCTTAGTTTAGGGTTGTGAACACCCTAAGAGATCTAGGAGAAAGATCTCAGAACAGAGCCAAGCTGGTTCTGTAGCAGCAACAAGACTTCTGTCCACATTAGTTACAAGAAGATCATGCAGTAGAGGTGAAGGATAAATGCATGGTAATTTTTCACATTGGTTCTTATATAAGGATGAAGTAATATGTGACATTGTGGAGATGAAAAATCGTCATGTTTTACCTGGGAGACCTTGGCAGTATGATAGAGAAGTTATTCATGACTATAAGAGGAACCTATTAACTATCTTGAAAGATGGATAAAAGTTTATTTTTATTCCTTTGAAGGATGAAGAAAAAGGAAGGAGGAACTTGAGAATTGGTAGCAAATCTGAGATGTTTGCAGGAGTTGGTGCAGACATTAAGGTTCAGAGATCTGAAGACACTTTAGAGTGTACTAGTGGTAAGAGAAAGAAGAAGAAAAATTGAGGTGTATTGGTTAAGGACTCAGAGGACATGCATATCAAGAATAGGTTTGGGATCTATGTAATGAATCCTAGAAGATGTTCGTGGAGCTGCTAAAATATCTTTTCACACCTAGGGTGTCTGATGCAGGAGCATCCTAGGAAAGTTGGAAATTCTGTGTCGACCAAAAATATATTTAAGTTTTGTTTGGTGCTCGGAATTTAAGTTGGCAGAGCTCAGTGGAGTCTGGTTGTTCTTGGTCATTTTGGTGCTTGGTTCTCAGTGGAAGGAGTTTTTTTCTTCACCGAATGGACTCAGTGTCTATTGGTAGCACTGATTCATCAAACAAGCTTGGTGGCTTTGTTTATACTCGGTACCGACTTGGGGGTCTCAAATGATGAGTTCACTAACTGGATTTTATGGATTTGACACATATTGAAGATTGCATCCATGATTTGAGGGGGTCATTCAGATTTTGTAGAGTTCTGAGGTGTGCAGATTTGATGCATTAGATCTTGTGTGGACCTAAATAAGATTTGGTTCTTTCTTCTATGTATTTATTATTTTTTTATAACCAAATGGGTAATTTAATATGATTCATTATGGATTTTATTGGGCCAACTATCATTTAATATTTGTTTGTGAAGCTAACTTGTAGTTGTGTTGTATATAAGTGTGTAGGTAGCATTTTATGGAGGGCAGAGGTAGAGAGAGTGAATTGATAGCAAATAGTAGTAAGTGGGTATGGAAGAAACTTGTAACATTGCTTGGTGCCTTTCAAGCACAATTTTAGATCTGATTTCTTCCACTTAGCTATAGGGTAGGCTAGTGAATTTGGATCCTTTGAGATCTTATTGAATTTTTTAATGTATTGGCCCTAACTGGGAAAGCCTTACAGCCACACATGTTGAATGTAATACTCGATTAAATGAATAAAAACTAGTTGTTGCAATTCATATCTTGTGTTCTTGAGTTTTCCATTGTTGTGTTAAGAAGATAGGTTGGATAGTATGTTTTTTAGACCCTTCATCCTTTTGCACTGTGTCAAATTGGCACTCATCTACCACTAGCTTTAGGGATTTCTCGATTCAAAACTTTGGGATTTCATACTTTTCTTCTTCAATAATTTTACTCATTAGAACTCCCCATTTATTTTCTTCTATTTCCCAGCTTTGGTGCTGAGTCTGGATTTATCCGATGAGAGCCTCGACATCGCTGAATAGGTTCCTGGAATCTTGGATGAACTTACTTCCATCTTTGATCACACCTTGTATCCATTCATCTACTACATTGGCTAGTGTCTTTCCATGTTGTATCTAACTCAACATTTTATTTCTTTTGGGAGACGTGGGATCAAATTTTTTAGGAGCTTGAGCTAGTGGAAGTGGACTAAAATAACTAAAAGTGTCAATAAACTCAGCCGTGGCTCAAATTGTATACTTCAATTCTCTCTTCTCCCTTCCATCCTTTCATGATATGGTAAGCATCCTCTCAGTAGATTATTTAAAGAGATGATTATTTTCTTCATGATCCATTGTTCCCAAATCAACCTTGGTAACCTCAAATTCCTCTACTT
Organism: Thuja plicata; assembly: GCA_018584345.1. Taxonomy (NCBI): domain Eukaryota; kingdom Viridiplantae; phylum Streptophyta; class Pinopsida; order Cupressales; family Cupressaceae; genus Thuja; species Thuja plicata. The sequence goes on along the minus strand of MU223461.1, from coordinate 1,309,940 downwards.
TAGGTTCTTTGTTTTCATCTTTAGGCTTATATGATGCAATTTCTACTTTCCACCTACCTATTTTGGTATCTGTAGTAAGCCTAGTCCTAGTCTTTGTCCTTTTGGGTTTAGGATTTTTATCCATATATTTAATGACCATGTCCTTAATAGGAATGGATATGGGAACCAAACTGTGCTTCTTGTTGACAGTATTAGTTAGCCACTTAGGGGCTATTCTTAGGGAAGACATCTCTCCTATTTCTTTGGCTGGAGTAACCACATATTCTTTAGGATCATCAAGCTTGAGAACCTCTACATCTAGTCCTTTTGTGTCGAAACCTTGTGATTCAGATCCCATTTCATCCTCCTTTTCCAGATCAACATGAATAACGCTCTCACTAGCCATCTTCTTCAAAGACTTCTTTTTTGATTAAGTGATTCTCAGTAAAGGTTGAGAAAGGACTAGATCTGGTTAGTGTTTATAATGAGAATAATTCTTACTTTTTCTTGCATCATCAACCGCACTAGAAAAATTAGAAACATTTTTTGATGGACTTAATGGAGTCTTGTCACTCCTGTCAGTACAAGGTACTTGAAGCTTCATTACTTTATACTATTTAACCCACTTCATAGTGAAATTTAGGATATCCCGAGTCCTCTGGTCAATATTATCCTCCTCTTCTTTATCCTACTCTATGACTGGCATTACTGATTCTTTGGGTTCTTTGTAGCTAGGTTCAAACAAATATGAGTGGTCCTCCTCTAAAACCTCGATGTTTAGCTTTATCTACATAGAAGTGATCTGAGTAAGTTGTAACCTTTGGTTCCCCCTTTTCATTACTTCAATTTCATCATGGAAATCCTCCCAGAAGTCCTCTAAGTGAAAGGCAGGAGGGTAACTTCTCAATACTAGGCTTTGTGCAAAGCCTTTAATATCATATCCTTTCCTTTATTTGTAGTACTACAAGTTGAAACTTTGTAAATCACTTCCAATGCTCATGACATCTGACATTGACCCACATTGTAGCATACCCAATTTCACAATAAATCTCCCATTTTTCCTTTGACAAGAACTTTCTGACCACTATTAAGAGTTTCCTCCAAAGTTCAGCCATCACAAAGCAGTCGGAGCAACATCTTGGTAACTTATTGGCTCATCTTCGAAACCACCAACTCACATATAACTAAAATGGGGAAATTGAATGTAATTTTTTTTTTATTTCTTAATCAAACCCTAGACACCCTCAAAGATTCTTTTGTGGGTTAGGCCAGCGAGCTCAAAATATAACTTTCCCATAAACACATCACGAACCTTTCTATAATCTTCTAAGATTTTCTCCTTTTTAAGCATAGGATAATATTCATAAACTAAAATTTCTTCAGCAAGTTGTTCATGGGGAATTCCATTTAAATCTTGTGTGCAAGCCAAACAATAAATCAGATAAGAAGACATGAAGAATTTTTTCCCAAAAAGTTGTGCCATGTTAAGCTGATCTTTCAAACAATCTGCTATGAGATCACTCTAATCTAGGAAATTCTTACCCTCTAGAATGATTTGAATATAAAAAATTGCCTAGTATTCAAAAGCATATGCTTCAACTGAACCCCTAACCCTATTCAGCAAGAGCATAATATCATGAACATAAGGCTTCACGTGGTCTTTGTTTAGGCGTTTGGGTAACCTAGAACCTCCCTTTTGGGGTTTAAGTAGCCAGGTTTTAGCCATTTTATTTCTTTGTCTCTCTATATCCTTATTGAACCTAACAATGGCTTGAGTAGTAGAAAAATCTGAAAAATTATGCTCAAGAATTTTGAAAAATGAAGCAATAGTTTATCTGTTTACAGCAAGGAGAATCTTGTCATTTCTCTTCCTTATGGTTTCAGTTGCTACATCATATCCGTCTACACATTCTGTAACCAATTCTGGGTAGGGGGCGTAGGTGGGAAAGCGACAGCTTCTAATTGTATCCACCCTAAAATGGTTGCCTAGACTATGGGCCCCCATTCTTCAATTTATCAAATGACAGAATCAATTTATCATGAATCAATGCTTTGCAACATTCTAATTCAAATCAATTTCCTTGATCAAATCATAATTAATTCAATTATTTCAATATTGCCTAAGGTTTGATCATTTCATCAATAATCTTATTTAATTAAAAGAAAACATCCCTTTTAATTAAATAAAATAATCTTATTTAATTAAAAGAAAATCTCTCTTTTAATTAAATAATCTTATCTTATTTAATTAAAATATCTCTTTTAATTAAATAATCTTATCTTATTTAATTAAAATCTCTCTTTTAATAAAATAATCTTATCTTATTTAATTAAAAGGAAATCCCTCTTTTAATAAAATATAATCCTCACTTAAAGCTCTCTTTTTGATAAAAAAAAAGGAAATAAAACAAATAAAATTTTATTTTTCTCTACACATATTCCTAAGTGGTGGGCTTTTTCCTCTTACTTGCCTTTTTAGGGATTTATCCCACAGTGCTCTTGAGGATGCATTCCTCTCCACACTTTCCTTTATAAGGAGCCCTCTCCTCATTTAGGATCCAAGGTTTTATGTTATTGTTATGCTGCAGGTTTTGGAGAGCGATTTTGGGGGAGAGTTTGAGCACTTGAGCTTGAACATTGTAACTTCTTTTTTTCTTGTCTTCTTCTCTCATGCATCCATGGCAATCCATTTAGATTACTCTTGCACTTGCATGTTAGATTAGATTCATATTTCATTTCATAGAATAATCTTGCATGCATATTTCCTTTCATAGATT
>MU223461.1:1271082-1307134 GCA_018584345.1 Thuja plicata | reverse complement strand
ACTCTTGCACTTGCATGTTAGATTAGATTCATATTTCATTTCATAGAATAATCTTGCATGCATATTTCCTTTCATAGATTAGTTTGCTTTCATGCATTGTTATCATATAGAATAGCTTCCATTTTCACTTGCATGCATATTTGATGATCATGGAGACTAGCATTCTTTCTATTCCTCTTTGAATCTCTCAGGTTATGGTGTACTTGCATGGGCACAAACTAGGTCTAAACTGAGGGCCTCCACTATAAACCCTTGCATTCCATGGATAGAGAGCTATGAGTCAGAATTTGAGACCTCATTCTTGAGTAATCTTGGATATAATGACTCATAGAAGTGTGTCAAAATTTTAGCACACATTTTTGGCGCCCACCATTGGGAAACCCACCTTTACATGCTAGTTTTCGTCATTTTTGGAGCTAACCCCCTTGTGCAGATTTGCTTGGAGATGAAAACTCTAGATTTTCAAAGATTTGATCATATCTCCGAAACGGCTTAGAGTTTCGGTCTGAATTATTTTTTGCAGGTTGGCGACATATCATAGAAGCTTCAGTATACAATTCAGAATTTTCTGAGGTATTGAGAATTTTTTATATTTTTTTCTTTATTTTTAATAAAACATTAATTTTTGGCGCAAATCAACATATTTTTTGGAAATGTTTACATTTTCAGAAAGGTCTTTAAATTATACAGGGGATCCATTCTTTATGTTTTAAATTTGGATGCAATATCATAGCTCATTTGGTCAATTTATGAAAACTAGTCTATTTTGGGAAAACGGCTCCCTAGGGCACAAATTAAAAGATCTTTTTAAAATTTTGACATTTTTGGAAATCTCTTTTTTTTTTATTAGGGGTCTCTTTTTTTCATTTAGGGTTTGGGATCCTAATTCATTTCATATAGGTCCAATCTTGTTGACTAGGTCAAAAATCAAAATTAAAAAAAGGGCATTTAATGATTAGCTTGCACTTATTTTTCACATTGTTCAATGCATGATATGAATTTTCATTTGGATTATTTGCTAGTTATATTGCTCCTAATAATTTATTTTTAGATCTAACCCTAGGGTTTGCATAAGTTGAGTATACATTGCATATCTTGTTTGCTTGTTTGTTTGTCTTGCTTGTTGGAGAGTTTGTGGCTTGCTTGCGCGGAAAAGCTCAACAAAAATAAAAATAAGGTAAAATATACTAAGTGCGTTGCATGGATTACTAGGTATTTTGTTTAAATCTCTATAAAATTTGTTTTCCTTTTATTAAAACAAGCCTCTCACGTGTCTTACTTGGGTGATTTTCTTCTTTCGTAGATCACATTTCAATTTTTGCTTTAAAAGAATGAACATAGATTTATTTTCGCGCATATCTATTACACATAGTAATTAGGCCCTATGAACACTATTTTTGGATCTTGAGAGAGTGGGAGTGGGCTTCAAGCTCTTCTTGACAAAGGAACCACTTATAGGTAGGGAAGTTGTTGATCAACTCTAGGTTCAAACATTGTCGAGTCTTTGGCAATTGACAGTATGTTCTCTCTTGAGAGAAACAGAAATCGTTATCAGTAGACAGAATTTTTTGAGTTGGTATCAGTGATTTAGCGGGTAGATTAATCTATTTTTTGTGTTTGGGTGAGGTGAAGAGGCTAGAGGATTATTCTCTATTCCCTTTGGGAGCATCAAAAATTTGAAACCCTTGAATCCAAACTAAGTCCCCATATGGTCCATGTTGTGAGTCTTCCTTGTTAGAGAGGGTTAACCATAGTGAACACTCCCTTTATTGGGTAAACCACATGGATGGAACCTCAAGTAGTATTAGCCACTCCTACCGTGGAGCAACAACCACTATATAAATGTCCTTGTGGAAGAAGTATCCATAGGTGTGGTCTCTTGTTGGGCTGTCAGATCTCCTCAGCAGCTCCTGATTGATTAAATTCTTGGACTGTGTCAAAACCCCGGTGCACCTGGATTGGAGCTCACCCACTTGAGATTGCAAGAGTTGTAGAGTTGACCATTACTATGAACCATAGTGCAACCAACTTTTTCTTTTCTAGGACTATGTGCATGACTGAAAAACATTTTGAGAACATACACAAGTAGAGTTCTTAGGGAGTAGAATATTACAACACTATCCTTGTTCGTGTGAAATGTTTCTTTGTCCCTTGCTCATTGTTTGAAGACATTTGTTTTCTTGAACTCCCTGATTGTTTTCTTGAGTGCCTAATTAATGATAAAAATCTGTTAATACATCTAGTTGGTCAATTAAAACAAACAAAAAATTGAGTTCCTGAGTCAAAAGCCAACTTTTTACAACTTGTTGTTAGTACATGTTGCCTCCTAGTTTGCCAATTTTTGTGCGTTCTTGTCTGTTTCTTCACGCAAAACTGTCCCAAATTTTTAGAAATAGTTGATTCGAGTCAGATCAGGTCACTTAGCTCGCTATTAGAATCCTATTTGCACTTTGGATTCTTACATTTTGACCTCTTGAACTAGTAATCTTTGATTTCACGAGTGACCTTGCTTGGAGTCAGTGAGCTAGAAACCGTCCTTGTTGAGAAGATAAAACTTTGGATCCTTTGATAACATGCTTGGAGAGTTTTAGTAATCTCTTGTCCATTTACTTCCATACAAATTCAAATTTAATCAATATAACTTGGGTAAATCATCCTTCTGATCCATATGTGTTAGGGTATTCAACCATTTAGTGGGCACCTCTATGGCAGTGTTGGTTTACGCCTCTTTCAAAATTCTATCTTATCTTATCACCAATTACCTTTAGTTCAAACTCGCCAAAAATGTAAGGGAAAAGAACCCATATTTGATCAATCACCCAAGAACAACTCAGAAGTTTGGTTTGATCACAAGAGTAACCTTAGTGAGTTGAGTACACCCTTAGTATCTTCTCGCTTAGATATGGATATGTGTTACACAATGACTCGGCGAGAGAGGGAAGAAATGGAAAAACACCTTGATGGCATATTTGAAAAACATAGAGATACCATTTCGTTTGGCAGTTCCTATCATGAAAATTGACTAGTCTCACCCCTTATCTCAACTAGATATCTAGATGCAAACCAAAGGGATGAAAGAGATAAGAGGCAAGCCTATCAAGAATAACAATCACAACATGAAAACCAAGATGGTGAACCTTATGACACTCATGTGAATGCAACATACACCAATGACTTGTTTAGACATTCAAGAACAAGTTCACCACTCAAAACATCTTCAAGATACATGAGTGAAAGACTTAATAAAATTGAGCATCAAAAGAAAGCCTTCCTAGACAGACAAGTTGAAAAGGAAGAGAAATTTAGACTCCTAGAGTTGGAGAGACAAACCTTGTTGGAGATAGAAATTAAATCCTTCCAGGAAGAGAAAGATAGACTCTTGGCTCAACAACTTAATGATCAATTTAACAACATGCATGTTGGTGGTGGAAACAAATCTCCTCCATCCACCCCTCCTAAGACTTCACGAAGTGGAAGATGTTCAAGAACACCATCACAATCTCTTAGCCCTAGAGGAAGAAGGGATCAAGACATGATCATTATAGGAGACAAACACCTCTTAGAAACTCAAGACAACCTTCACAACATGCTCACCATGGTTCACAATATGGGGGTAGTAGCTTGAGTTTTGACCTCAACTCCCAAGACTTCATAAAGATACAAAAAGAACCACTCTTCCAACAGTATGTGGAGAGATACTTAGAGAAAAACAAAGACAAGTTCCGAGAGAGTTTAATCAACAAGGGTGCTAAAGTCCCCTACAACTTTGATGTGGACAAGAAGATTAAGAAGCAAGGTCCATCTCAAGAAGAAGAGATCAAACAAATTAAGAGTATGATGGAAAAGATTTTGGCACCCAAGAGTTCATTCTCACTTGATTCAATTTTTCCTAATCCTTTTGACAAAAGTGTTAGCATGAAAGACTTCCCTAGAAAGGTTGAGATCCCTCAATATGACAATTATGATGGGAATGGAGATCCACATGATCACATGTGTCAATTCTATACTACAAGTTTTGAGTTCCATCAAGATGAATCATACCTCATGAGATTCCCAAGGAGTCTTAAGGGTCAAGTGATGGAATGGTTCACCAACATAACTCCCCCCATTAAGACTTTCAAAGAGCTTGTCCATAAATTTGTACAAAACTTTGCATACAACCTTTCAATATCTATCACCATGTTGGACTTATGCAACATAAAGAAAAATCAAGGGGAATCCTTTGTCACTTTCTTGCAAAGGTGGAAATGACAATTCTCTCACTACTCTAGGACCATCCCTTAAAATGAGAAGATTGACATCCTTGTTAGCAACTTGATTCCCAAAATGTGGTATGAAGTTAGGAAGATGGTTTTTTATTCCTTTGACACCATGGTTGAAACCACATGTAGGATTGAGGATGTTTTGAAAGAACAAGGAATTTTGACCAAACATGGAAACAACAACAACAACAACAATGGTCAAAATAATAACAACCCTAACAAGGATAAAGGAAAGAAATCACATTGGAATAGGAACAAACAAGTGTCCAATGATGGATTTGTAGACTCCTCCCAACCGAAAGATCAAATAGTTCTCCACTTGTCTAGAATTATTCAATCCATGAAACTCAATGTATCTAATCAACAAGAGAACAAGCTAAGATACCAAGATAAGCCTAAGAAAGAGAGACATCAATTTTCAAAACTTGGTGATTCATATGAGGATGTCTTGAAAACACTCATTTCCAACAACCTTGCACATCCTTAAGATCCTGTGAAGCATTATATACCTGATGTTAAGCCACATTGGTGGGATGAGAAAGCCTTTTGCAAGTTTCATAATGGCATTGGACATGATCTTGAAAACTGTTGGAAACTCAAACATATCATCCAAGATCTCATTGAGAATGGAAAACTTAAGGTATATGGATTGAACACCAATGCCGATCATAAGGCATTCAAAGAACCTTTTCCCAAGTATGAGAAGGGGGAAACCTTGAAACCTAAGAGTGGCAAGGATGAAGTCAATTACACTTACACAGATGCAGAGAATGTTTTCAACATGCTCAAATTTGTAGAAGAGAATGTCAACATGATGAGGGATAAAGATCCCTATGGCTATGATCTAGACATGGACTCTCCTCCTATCATTGATGAAGAACCCATCCTGGTGCTAAGGGGTCCTAAATCTAAAGTGTCATCTCAAAATCTCAATGTTGTGACACAAAGGAAAGGTCCCGTTGTCATTAGAGGATCCAATTCAAGTCAACCAAGTAAACCTAAGAAAGTGACATCCAAGAATGTCACCTTAAAACCAGCAGTCAATCCTAAGTCAAGCTATAATCTTGTCGATCAGTTGCAAAGAACCCTAGCTGAGATTTCAATATTTGAGCTCTTAGAGTTGTCCCCGAGACACGAGCAAGTCCTTGAGGATTCTTTGCGTGTAGCGAACATCCCCAAAAACTTAGACATTGATCAATTCCAACACATGGTTAATCATATTTCTAGACCTCATTACCTTACTTTTTCAAAGGATGATGATAAAGCTTTGAGCCATCCACACAATCTCACCCTTCATATTGAGGTCATGATCCACAAAATTTGTGTTAGGCACGCATTGATAGATGGGGGTGTTCGGCTTAATATTTGTTCCTTTAGTCTTTTGAAAGAGTTGGTTTATTCTAAAAAAGTCATAGATACTAGAAGAAAGATCACCATAAAATCCTATGATGAGGTGGAAATAAGTTCCAAGGGGTTGGTCGTCCTTCCTGTTAGGATTGGCCCTGGTGAAAAAGATTTTTTATTCCAAATAGTTGGCGCTAGCCCCCTTGTATACAATATCTTCTTGGTAGACCATGGATTAATGATATGAAAGTAGTTTCTTCTACATATCATTGGTGTGTTAAGTTCCCTTACAATGGAATAGAGATTTGTATACCCGGGGAAAACACTTTTATCTATTAACTCAATTTTAGTGAGTGCTCATGTTCCCCTCAATAGAGAAGCAAAAGACTTTGATACAACATTAGTTGAATGTAAAGACCAGTTCAAGTCAGTAGACCTTGGAATGGGGGGGTATCAACTCAACTCCATCATAACACTTGTAGTTTCACCTAGGTCTTATGGAAAGCCTTCACAAGAAATGAGACCTTCCTCTTCAGCTATGACTTTATTTTGCACATTTTTAGATTCCTTAGTGCCTATTCAAGATGAGAAGGAAGAGATGGTTGTTAGAGACTGGATTTATAGATAAGATAAATACATACACAATGAGAACTTCTCTCCCTCTCCTAAGGCTTATGGAAGAGGGTTTACTTTTCTCAAATAGATGGGCTATCCTAGAAATGGCCCTCTTAGTCACATATTGGATGCTAGAGTTGAACCTCTTAATCATGCTCTTTTTGGATGCAAGTCTAAGAAGACGGTTGGCCTAGGATTTGTGGATCACAATGAGAACACTACTCCTATCCTTGCTGAGTCAGATAGTGAAGATGAACCCAAATACATACCTAATTTGACAAATCAGAAAGACATGTGTGAAGATTGGGTCCCTTCCACTAATCTCCTTTGGGGAGATTCAGATAGTCCAATCACTCATGAGACAATTGCAACCTTAGAACAAGATTAATCAGAGGTAGAAGATCCTTTCAGAGAATGTCAATGAAAGAATCTTGTTCATTTGATGGAAAGATAAGGTGTTACCCTTGATGACATTAGAACTTCCACATAAAGACGTACCAAGTCTTCATGGTGTAAACATCCTAGTCAAAGTTCAGAAACAAGTTCATATGAGTATGAATGGTACTCCTTCTCAGAGTATTCCATAGTTGACATGGATGTTGATGTCATTCACACTTATAGTTCTCAACCCAAGGTAGCCGATGAGTCACATGTAGGATTAGAGGATTCAAACCCACATGTTGTCTTAGTGGATGATTCTTCACTTGTTAGGACGAATCCCGATTTGGGTAGCTTAGAAGGATACTTGACAAACTCTGACTCTTCGATCATCAGAGATGATATCATTCACATTTACAACCTTGAACTGGTCATTGAATTACCTCTTGTTCATCCTAACCTCATTGATTGGTCCCAACACTATCAAGAACCTGAGCTCTTAATGTTTTAAAATTATTATGAGATAGCATGTTACTTGAATTTCCTTGAACCTGTAGTCTCTTCCACCAGTGAACTGGCTACCAACATGACACAGATAGACATCAAGTACCTTAGTCACAAAATAAAAAGAATAGGAGTTCTGATGGCGAAAACCACTGTGGCGGTGTTAGAACCAAAAAAAGTAAAAATAAATGATGTATCCAAGGGTGAAAACCTCTCTAAGGTGCCCAAGATGAGGTACTTGATCATCTCCCTAGATACTTTCAAGATAGATCTTCAGTGCTTATTGAACCAACACAAGCAGTCAATTTGGGTGCAGGTGAGGCTCGATGGATAGTAGACTTGGCTCAGTCCTTGTGACCACAAGAAAAAGAAGCTTACACTAAGTTCTTACAGAAAAATAAGATCAACTTTCCATGGACTTATTTAGATATGCCATGGTTTAACACTAATCTTATCATGCATCACTTGTCCATAGCTTCGGGTGTCAAATAGGTTAAATAGAAATTGAGAAAGATGCATCCTCACGTATCTCTCCTAGTCAAAGCAGAATTAGAGAAACTCCTTAGTGCAGGATTCATAAGAGCTATTACCTATGCTGAATGGATATCAAACATTGTACCAGTTTCTAAACATGAAAAATCCATTTGAATTTGCATAGATTTTAGAGATGTCAATAGAGCATGCCCAAAGGATGACTTTCCACTTCCCAATATAGACATGATAGTGGATATGACTGCGGGTTATGAGATTTATTCCGGATACAATCAAATTAAGATAGCTCCTGAAGATTAAGAAAAGACTGCATTCACTTGTACATGGGGTACTTATTGTTGGAAAATTATGCCTTTTGGATTGAAAAATGCAGGAGCCACCTATCAATGAGCTATGACAACCATTTTTCATGACACAATGTATAAAAAACATGGAAGATTATGTGGATGACACCTTGGCCAAGTCTAAGAAAAGAGACACACACTTAGATGATTTAGAAGTCATTCTAGATTGCATGGAACAATTTCAACTAAGGTGCAATCCTAAAAAGTGTGCATTTGGAGTTACCTCTGGAAAACTACTAGGATTCATCATTTCATCTAGAGGAATAGAGGTAGATCATGAAAAATTCCAAGAAATCATAGATATACCACCTCCTAGAAACATTAGCCAAATTAGGAGTCTTCAAGGACGTCTTCAATCTATAAGGAGATTCATTTCACAGTTGGCAGATAGAGCTCAACCTTTCAACAAGAACTTACACAAAGGAGTCAAATGTGTTTGGAATGAGGGTTGTCAAAAGAGCATAGATCAAATCAAGAAATACTTGGCAAATCCTCCCATTTTTTTGCATCCTATCCCAGGGAAACCACTTATTCTATACATTTTAGAGACAAAATATTCCTTGTGGGCATCACTAGCTCAACTTGATGAACATGGGAAAGAAAGAGCAATATACTACATTAGCCACACTCTTGTTTCATATGAGGTTAACTATACCATCATTGAGAAATATTGCATTGCAGTTGTGTTTTCTTCTGAAAAGTTATGACATTACATGCTTACACATACTATACACCTCATAGAAAAAATAGATCCACTCAAGTATTTACTAGGTAAGGCTGCCCTCATAGGTAGACTTTCTAAATGGATGATGATCCTTTCAGAGTTTGACATAGAGTACATTTAGCATAAAGCAATCAAAGGACAAGACATTGTAGATCAATTGGCTGATTTCCCAACACAAGATAATGCACCTATTCAATTTGACTTCCCTGATGAACACCTCATGTATATGACTGAAAGAGCATGGAAGATGTTCTTTGATGGATCCTTTATGCAAAACAGTTTAGGAGCTGGTGTGTTTTTTGTTTCTCCTCATGGGTACATGATTCCTAAGTCTTACAATTTATTGTTCCCATGTACAAACAATATTGCTGAATATGAAGCTTTAACAAATGGACTTAAGATGGCCATAGAATGGAGAATCACAAAGTTACACATTTATGGGGATTCATAGCTGATAATCAACAAAATCAATGATGAATATCAAACAAAAAAATGAGAAGTTGGTACCTTACAACCAAATGGTTGATTCCTTGAAACAATACTTCACATTTGTCACATTTTAGCAAATCCCTAGAGTAGAAAACAAAGCAGCCGATGCTATGGCTATACTTGCTTCACTCCTTCAGTTAGGGCAACATGAATCCAGATTTGAATTCCTGGTAGAAGAGATACATCACCCTATCTATGACTCCCAAGAAAGTCATGTTATTTGTACTCTTGTTAGTCGCGAGTCATCCCATTATGGTGTCATTTACTCATACCTTCATGATGGCATTATCCCTGAAACCTTTAACTGATCTAAATGCAAATATCTCACCCGAAATGCCTCTTGCCATTCCCTTATCTCTGGTGATTTGTACAGGAGGGGTTTAGATGGAACACTTCTTAAATTCTTAGAAAAGGAAGAATCTAACCAAGTGTTAGTTGAAATCCATGAGGGCATCTATGGGGGACATTCCAATGGTCTTTCCATGGCCCAAAGGTTGCTTAGGGAAGTGTACTATTGGCCTACGATGTAGATTGATGTGGTAGATTTTGAAAATTCATGTGAAAAGTGTCAAAAACATGGTAACCTGATATATGCTCTAGGTAGGGAGCTCATTCCTTCTATATCTCATTGGCCATTTTAGCATTGGGCCTTTGATCTTGTTGGGAAGATTAATCCTAGCTCATCAGGTGGACACAAGTTTATTATCACTGCTACTGATTACTTCACTAAATGGGTAGAATTTGTCCCACTTTTTGTTGCCTCAGGCAAGAAAGACTCTCTATTCATTCTGTACCATATCATCTATCGATACTGAGTGCCTTTTGAGATTATCACTGACAATGAAGGCCAGATCAAAAATAAAGACCTTAAACAACTCTGCAAAAAATTCAAGATTAAACAACATTGGTCCTCCATTTACTTCCCACAAGGAAATGGTCAAGCAGAGGCGTCAAACAAAACCATTCTTAAAATCTTACATAAAATAGTTTGTAATAATGGTAGAGATTGGCACTTACAGATAAATCCAACTTTGTGGGCCTATAGAACGAGTATTCACACTCCTACTGGGGCTACTCCTTTTTCCCTTGCATATGGCGCTGAAGCAGTGTTACCTTTAGAGGTTGATATTCCTTCACTTATATTTTCCCTCAAAGGTCTAGTTACAGATGAAGACTACCACGCCATGAGAATTCAAGAGTTAGAGATTCTAGATGAGAAATGTCAAGTGTCATTTGACCATATGAGGGTTTATCAAAAGCGCACATCCAAAGCCTTCAGCAAAAAGGTTCACCCTAGAGAATTCCAAGTGGGAGATCTTGTCCTCCATGAAAATCCCAAGAATCAACAACATAGAGATCAAAAGGACAAATTTGAGCCTAATTGGCTTGGACCTTACATCACTACAACAACTTTTGGGTCAGGTTCTTATTTACTGTCTCCAACAGAGGGAGAGAAACTCCCTGATCCTATCAATGTCTTACATCTGAAGAAGTTTTATCCATGGTGCCCATTTTTTCTGGGGGCACCCTTTGTACATACTTATTGATCTTGAAAAAATCCAAAAAAATGATATATTGTCAAAAATTCTAAAAATCAAAAAATGTCTTAAAAAATGATTATCTTAGTGAAAACCTAGCAATAGGTGCTTTGATGTATCTCCAAACAAATTATATATTCCAAAAATACAAAGAAGATACAAAAATTCAAAAAAAAATAAAATTAAATAAAATAAAATTAAATTTCCAAGTAGTGAAAACCTGGAAATGGGCGCTACTTGAGGTCTTTGCACCACTATTTCTTAGCGCGTGTCCTCGACACTTAGCCTTTCTCCATCATGCCTTGTCCTTGTTTCCTTGGTTTGGAATTGGTCTTTTTCTTTTTCTAGGGGGCATAAATATGTTAGATTTGGTCTCTTGGATGCGTTAGTCTTTAGGACATCTCACAAATGGTGTTTTTCAACACCACCCCCACTGTGTTTTTCAACACAACCACTGACATCAAGTGTTTTTCAACACTTATCAGTTTGGTCTTACCCAATTTTTTCATGTGATCTTACCTGCTTGCAAGAATTCAATCCTTATCCTTGGAACTCAGTATCAGTTAACACACTTAAATTTTTAAACACAACACTTAATGCTTGAGCTATGTTATGATATTTTCTTTGTGTGCTGACTATTATTGATTTTCGTTGAGTGTCCTTGTCTAATAAGTCTCTTTAGGATGCATAGCTAGAGGACTTGGGGTATGTGGCATGTTTTTACTTGCTTTCTTCTTGTGGGTGTGGTCTTAAAACTCTAGAGTGTCTCTTGGTGTCCCCTTGAAACAGGTAGGAGATTTGAGGGATCATCCTTGACTGTTTTTGCACAACCATTTTTATGGTCATCCCAGCATCTATGCCTTGATGTGAGTGTGGTTTTGCTACATTAAATTGGGTAAGCTAATATTGAATTCATCTTGACCTTTATTTATTTGATGCTTATGTTAGATTCTTTCCACATTCCAATCCGATATAAATCACATTCATATCTTCATAGTTGTGCTTGTGAATAGTGATGATTGTGTGATTTTGAGATGTCCATTAATAATGTCCCAATGATGAAAATAAGTTCCTTAACATTCTCTAATGAATGATGAGCACAAAATCCTATGTTACAATTTCTCTATTGCAAGTACACCTTTGCATTTTCATGTAGCTTGCACTGTTAGACTTCATGTTAATTTGTATTTTTAGGCTGCATTATGAGTTTGAGAGGGTCTTTCCTTCATCTTGAGTGTCGACTTTTAATCAGCTGTGGTCATGTTTTGATCTTCATTTCCTTATCTTCTTTTGTGATCTAAATCAAAATTTTCCATCTTAAACGGTTGATTGATTTTGGGGCATTCTCTCTCTTAAGTGAAATTCTCTTTCTTCTCTCCATTTCTTTCCACCTCTTCCAAACTTCTATCTTCCATTTTCTTTCACCCCACTTCTTTTCTTCTAATTCAACCTTGGGACATAATCTTTCATGCTTGATGATCTACCTTGGTTTTTTGATCCTTATATCTTCCATCTTACATAAATAACCTTATCTTTAGTTCGATTTGATCAAATTTATCAATTTGTTATTTCTCCTCTATCTCATTTCAATTTCGATCACGAGGGGGTAGTACCTATCAAACTTCAATCGTTGATTCAACTTTATCAATCCTATCAATTGCTCCACTTGGGGTAACCTTGCTTGAGATTCTTATCTTGGACATGTCAATTACCTATTTACAGGGGTGTTGACCTTGTCTTTTTCAATTAGCTTATCTTTGTCCTAATGTGTTCCCATCTGTCCATCACACGTCTGGGTTGTTTTGTGATCCCAAATCGATCACACACTTCAACTGCATTCTTTGACTACATGCATTCCCATAAAGATCACACATTTATCAAAGAGGGGGAAATGTATGCACCTTAAAATGGTCGCCTAGACTATGGGCCCTCATTCTTCAATTTATCAAATGACAGAATCAATTTATCAAATTCCTGAATCAATGCTTTGCAGCATTTTAATTCAAATCAATATACTTGATCAAATCATAATTAATTCAATTATTTCAATATTTCCTAAGGTTTGATCATTTCATAAATAATTTTATTTAATTAAAAGAAAACATCCCTTTAATTGAATAAAATAATCTTATTTCATTAAAAGAAAATCTCTCTTTTAATTAAATAATCTTATCTTATTTAATTAAAATCTCTCTTTTAATTAAATAAAATAATCTTGTTTCATTAACAGAAAATCACATTTTTAATAAAATAAAAACCTCACTTAAAGCTCTTTTATTGATAAAAAAAGGAAATAAATTAAATAAATCAACTAAAAATAAAATAAAAATTCACTTTTCTCTACACATATTCCTAAGTGGTGGGCTTTTTCCTCTTACTTGCCTTTTTAGGGATTTATCCCACATTTCTCTTGAGGATGCATTCCTCTCCACACTTTCCTTTATAAGGAGCCCTCTCCTTCTCATTTAGGATCCAAGGTTTTATGTTACTGTTTGTTAGGATTAGGATCACTGAGAGGGGAGGGTGAATCAGTGATCTATCTATTAATACTTTTTCTTCTTTCTTGAATCTTAACTTTAATGCTTAAGTGCTGAACTGAATATCAATGCAAGTAAGATAAACATACATAACTCATAACACAAAATATGATTACGGGGAAACCCAATGCAGGTGAAAACCCCAGTGGGAATTAGTACCCACAAATATTTTGTACTAGTTTCTTATGATCCTTATTAGAAGATACTTAACCCTGTTAGGAGTTGTCTTTACAATACATGAAGTACAGTGACCTTGTTAAGGGTTGGACCCTGTTAGGAGTCTTTTACAATAACCCTATTAGGGGTGGTGGACTCACTGTCCAAGAGCACACTTCTCAAATGGTGAAGGCTACAACCTTCTGGATCTTTGATACACACTGTATCTGCAAGGTGAACTGCTGCTGTGACATTGCTTGTCTGATCAGTTCCTTTTGTGTACTGATGCTTTAACCTCTTGTAAAGCACTATAACGATATTAAATACACTCTAAAATATTCTACTTCAATATCTATATCATCAACATATGACGGATATAGCTTTGTTGCTTTAACACTCTGCTCTCCTTTTCTTATCTATGGCTTTCGCAACTTCTCCGATAACAAATGACCTTCTATAAGTACTTCCTTGAAAGGGACACGAACATGTCAGATTTAGGAAACCTTTTACCATCTATCTTTATCACTTAACTAAGCATGCAACCCTTCATTAAGTCGGTGCAACATTAATTACAACTGCTTTACTCAAACCGAACAGACGAGTCTCTTCACATAGTCCGCTCCACCAAATTAGCTCTAACTTCTTGCTCCGAATGAATCAAGTCATGCGCCTTTAACCACACATTATTAGATCACTAAAAATCACTAATCCAAGGATGCAAGTCCTGAGGATATGTGCAAATTCTATACCAAAACAATCTCTGTCGGCTCTTTCCATGAACTCTGTCCTGTTCTGGCATTCACTGGCTGTACCTCTTTAACTGGCTGTATCTTCTTAATAATTGCAGATCTGATCATGCTCTCTTAAACTTAGCATGTACACATACTCATAAGCTTATCTCCCAAGGAACATAGCATTTGAATAATAAATGAACACGCGCTAATCAAAACTATAACAGTTTGTTCCTTGCTCTGTCTTGTTCTGCCCTTTACTATCTCATTCTTTTCATCTTGCTATAAATTCTTCATAATTTTAGATCTGATCATTCTCTCTTAGAATTAGCATGAATACATACTTACAATCCTATCTTCAAAGGCACATTCCCTAATTCAGTCGTATGCACGTGCACTGATGCTCTGTTCTTCTGGTACTCTGCTAACTGTCTAGTCTTCTGTACATAGCCAATTTATGATCTTCTGATAATGTGTGTTGACTCCAAAAATTCATATGAATATGTTTCCATAATGAAAACACTAAATATAGTCATATACTCTAGTATAGTCAACTTGCCAACAATCTCGCCCTTTGTCGTTAATGGCAACAAAGGAATATGGCAAAGTTACTATCTGTACTCTTATACAAAAACTCTCTATCTTATATCTCACTTTTATCATATACAAAAATCCATATTCTTCATACTCTACTCCCCCTTTGAAATTAATGACAAAGGTTCTCAAAAACACTTTTGTGTGCTTACTCAGCATACACATGTGGATATGCAATCTGCAACTTCTGGATCTCTTTCTCCCAAAATGCAATAATCTGTAGATGGGCGCATAATGCATATTGTAGCTTCTCCATCTTCTCCAAGTTTGTGCTAGGACCTTGATCATATGACAGACTCCATATTCTATACATTATTTTACTCCCCCTTTGATATTATCTTCTCTGCCTTTTGCTGCAAACTCTTTCAAGGATGCTTGACCAACCTTGAGTGAGCTAAGATCAAGTGTAAAGTTGCTAACCAATTCACTAAGTCTTTTCTTCATATAATTCTCTTCTGCAATATCTGATCTATTTTTCATGACTCCTTCAGATTATATACTAACCCTTACTTATTTACTCCCCATGAGTCTAAGTCTGTTATGGGTGTCAAACTTGACAACAATGATGATGAACTATCCATCAATTCAGTCTTCTCTTTTTCTGCTTCGTTTTCTATGATATCTTAAATCAATATATCTTCTTTCTGATATAAAGACTCTCAGCCTCTTGAGTACTCACAAATGTTTCTTCAAACTTGTCTAGATTAATATCCATTGTTGCCATTGATACTTCAATATTATCAACCACGAATATATCCTCCACGTCCTTGGCCATGGGCATAGAATCCTGTGGACCTGTCATAATAGTTTTATCTGCTTTATGATATTTAAAATTGCATCTTCAATCAATTCTACTCTTACGTGAACATTATTTTGTTGTATTCACACTTAGATGATCAATAATAAGTATGTGCTTCCAAGGATAACATCAAGTCAGCTCCAAAAAAAAAATCTCCAACGGCTATACTGATATTCTCACATAGACCACTGTTCAACAAGATTTTGACCAATTCCGGTTCATGAAATTTATGCGCTGAAGCATACTAATAAATCACTTCCGAGATGTTTCAAAGATTTTCTTGATATCAATCTCTACTGAATAATGTAATTATGACACTTTTCTACTCGACTACAAGTGCTCCTTTAGTTATCCAACTGCTTACTATATTGCTAAGTAAGTCTTCAACTAATTTCTGAAATGTCGTGTCCGTGCTTGGGCTTCATTTCAAACTTGAATGACTTTGCTTAACAAATAACGGTTATCAACCTCCTTTCTTCGCTGTTGAGAACAACTGTAATACACTAATAATACAACTACTAGGGCTTATCTGATCTCCAATCATTTATTCTGACCGCAAGTGAGGATTTGATGATTGCAAAGTAGATTTCCACCATTAATACTTGCCGAGTAGACACAGGAAGCAACTGTAACTTCCGTTCTTGTTCCTGATAACAATTTAGATCGAGTGCTCTTCCATACAGCACCATAATGTCACCAAACAATTATAATCCAAGGTGTATACTCAAATGGTGAGTATACCAGCCACGCAGGGGTCTAGAGCTAATCAAGCTCCCCCTATGACCATGAGGGTCATCTAACTAGAAATAGAAGATGCGTCTGCAACAGATGCATCTGATACACTGTTAACATTGTTATCCTTCTTTACTTCTACCTAGATCTTGCTCGTATCTTCTGTAGCTTTCACAAATTTGATTTCTCCTGCCTCATCCCATAATCAATCTTCTGACTTTTTAGGGCTTTCCTATTTTTGCGCTGTAGATCTGCAATGATTAGAGATGTGTCCAACTTTTCCACATGAGTGACAAATGATAGGAGGTCTGATGTTATTATTCATCATGTTGCACTGCTTGGCTGTGTGTCCATTGTAATTACATATCTGACATGTAATGTTCTGAGGGCTTCTAACATTTTGCTGAGGATAACTTCTTTGTCTTTGTTGATTCTGATTTCTTTGATTATTCTGATTCTTGTTATTCTGACTTGTTTTAGAATTCATATCTCTATGACCAAATTTATTGAATGAATAACAGTAACCATTGAAGGGTCTTACCTCTTTACAATTCTTTGCAATATGTCCATGCTTGTTATAGGCATAACAAGTATGGTCAACTGGCTTGCATTCATCCTTAGGTGGTTCAACATTTTCTTAAGTATGATTTCCAATCTCCTTAGTATCTGTGATGTCCTTTGGTGCTTTCATTCTTTCTCTCATGGCATCAATCTGAATTTGTGCTTCACTGTATCCTATACCGCTGGTATCTCCTTTAACCTTTTGAGCATGCAACTTTGATTCTATCAGATCCTTGCTTGTGTGTAACTTGTCAATATGATTCTTTGCTGCAATCAATTCAGATTCCATCTTCTCTTTGTTGTTTCTTAGCTCCAAGATTTCTGTGTTTGCTTGTCTCAGTTCTTCATCTAACTGCTTGTTCACTTTGACTTGATCATCATAGGCGTCTTGATTGTTACATAAATTTTCATCTAATTCTTCAATCTGATCCTGTAGAGATGAATTTTCTTCATTCAAATTTTTGACTACTTCTCCCAAATCATTTGAAGAACAATTCCTTAATTCTTTTTTTAGTTTCTTGATAAGTATTTTCATGCCATTAACTATTAGTTTAAGATCTTCATTTTCTTTTTCAGATGTGTCAAGTTCTTCAAGGGCTGCTTCAAGATTCTTTTTCAGGTGTTTCATTTCTACCTTGTCCATGATCTCCTCAAGTGGTTAAACTTATTTTCTCAGGACCAGAGCTCTGATACCAATTGTTAGGATTAGGATCACTGAGAGGGGGGGGTGAATCAATGATCTATCTATTAATACTTTTTGTTCTTTCTTGAATCTTAACTTTAATGCTTAAGTACTGAACTGAATATCAATGCAAGTAAGATAAACGTACACAACTCATAACACCAAATATGATTACAGGGAAACCCAATGCAGGTGAAAACCCCGGTGGGAATTAGTACCCACAAATATTTTGTACTAGTTTCTTATGATCCTTATTAGAAGATCCTTAACCCTGTTAGGAGTTGTCTTTACAATACATGAAGTACAGTGACCTTGTTAAGGGTCAAACCCTGTTAGGAGTCTTTTACAATAACCCTGTTAGGGGTGGTGGAATCACTATCCAAGGACTCACTGTCCAAGAGCACACTGCTCAAATGGTGAAGGCTACAACCTTCTGGACCTTTGATACACACTGTATCTGCAAGGTGAACTGCTGCTGTGACACTACTTGTCTGTTCAGTTCCTTTTTTTTGTTGATGCTTTAACCTCTTGTAAAGAACTATAAAAATCTTAACTACACTTTGAAATCTTCTACTTCAATATCTATATCATCAACATATGACAAATATAGCTTTGCTTCTTTAACACTCTTCTTTGCTTTTCTTATCTCTGGCTTTTGCAACTTCTTCGATCACAAATGACCTTCTATAAGTACTTCCTCAAGGGACACGAACATGTCAGATTTAGGAAACCTTTTACCATCTATCTTTATCACTTAACTAAGCACACAAACCTTCATTAAGTTGGCGCAACATTAATTACAACTGCTTTACTCAAACTGAACAGACACGTCTCTTCACATAGTTCGCTCCACCAAATTAGCTCTAACTTCTTGCTCCAGATGAATCAAGTCATGCACCTTTAACCAAACATGATTAGATCACTAAAAATCACTAATCCAAGGATGCAAGTCCTGAGTATATGTGCAACTTCTGTACCAAAACAATCTTTGTCAGCTCTTTCCATGATCTATGTCCTGTTCTGGCATTCGCTGGCTGTACCTATTTAACTGGCTGTATCTTCTTAATACTTGCAAATCTGATCATTCTCTCTTAGAATTAGCATGTACACATACTCATAAGATTATCTTCCAAGGCACATAGTATTTGAAGAACAAATGAACACACACTAGGGTGATACCACAATAGTAGGTTACACTTTTTTGCCTAAACGGACATTGAAGTCTACATTTTGAGAAAAACTTTCACATTCGGATGCATATTGTCGTTAAACTGTTTGAAATCGGAAGATGAAGTAAACTAGAGTCTTTTAGTATTTTCTATCTAGATTTTAAATATATTTTTTATTTTATTTTTTGAATTTATTTTAATGTTTTTTTTTCTCCCACTAAAACTGTTATGTTGCTGAAAATGTCATTTTCAAAAAGGTACAATGACTTCGTACAACATAACTTTTTTTCTAAAATAGATATCAATGCACTTCTTTCGAATTTGGTTTTTTCACATCCATGTGGAGGATGCAATTGGCTTGATGACATTATCATGATTATTGCATATTTTATGAACGTTTGAAGTAGAGTCAACCGTAATTTTGACATACCTTGACTGCATAGCTGATAACTTGTTGTGTATTTATCAAAATTCAATTTTATTTTTTTGATAGAAAGAAGACTCGAAGCTGGAGGGCACTGTTATTTTTTAATTTTTTTTTCTCTTTTCTACTATTTTTCATTGAACATCAAACTTGGAGGTTTATATTTGATAAAAACCTACATTCGATGCACGCCAATAAACATAGACCTAATTAATTCAAAAATTGTCAATTATATATTCGTTAGAAAGCTCATTAAGAGTAATTATGTGATGCAAAAGGAAACCTCCCTATTCTTTCATTTGAGCCCCGCGCTTGAGCCCCGAAGCCATGAAAACTGCAGAATTTTGTTAGCCTTTGGAAACGGCCTCTATTCAAAGACTTTCAATAGAAAGTACTTTCGATCGAAACTAATTAGTTTGGATAGAAAGTACTTTCTTAGTTTAATGTCAGCATGGGTTGAAACCCACCAAAATCTTAACTGGTTAGTTTCGATCGAAACTAGGCAAAAAAGGTAGTTTTGATCAAAAATAAGAATGTTTCGATCGAAATAATTAGGTACTTTCTATTGAAAGTAACTAACTAAATTTCCCACCTCACGGATTTTGTGAAGAATTTCTTCCTCCAAAAAAGTGTAACCCACTATTGTAGTATCACCCGCTAATCAAAACTATAACAGTCTGTTCCTTGCTCAGTCCTGTTCTTCCCTTTACTGTCTCAGTCACTTCATCTTGCTATAACTTCTTCATACTTTTAGATCTGATCATGCTCTCTTAAAATTAGCATGAATACATACATACAAGCTTATCTTCAAAGGCACATGCCCTAATTTGGTCGTATGCACGTGCACTGATGCTCTGTTCTTTTGGTACTCTGCTAACTGTCTAGTTTTCTGTACTTAGCCAATTTCTGATCTTCTGATAATGTGTGCTGACTCCAAAACTTCATATGACTTTGTTTCCATAATGACAACACTAAATAGAGTCATATACTCTAGTATGGTCAACTTGCCAACAATTGTTATGCTGCAGGTTTTGGAGAGTGATTTTGGAGGAGAGTTTGAGCACTTGAGCTTGAACATTGTAACTTCTTTTTTTCTTGTCTTCTTCTCTCATGCATCCATGGAAATCCATTTAGATTACTCTTGCACTTGCATGTTAGATTAGATTCATATTTCATTTCATAGAATAATCTTGCATGCATATTTCCTCTCATAGATTAGTTTGCTTTCATGTATTTTTATCATATAGAATAGCTTCCATTTTCATTTGCATGCATATTTGATTATCATGGAGACTAGCATTCTTGCTCTTCCTCTTTGAATCTCTCATTTTATGGTGTACTTGCATGGGCACAAACTAGGTCTAAACTGAGGGCCTCCATTATAAACCCTTGCACTCCATGGATAGAGAGCTATGAGTCACCATTTGAGACCTCATTCTTGAGTAATCTTGGATATAATTACTCATAGAAGTGTGTCAACATTTTAGCACACACTAATAACCCACTGCTTAAAATTTCAAGAATGTAAGGCTCACCTATGTTATTTGACATTTTTTCTTTCAATTCATGCAGGCTTACTCCTCTTAAATTAGTGTCAATAACAACTGGCCCATCACACGCCAGACTAAAAATATTTATAAAGAAAAGAAGGGAGGACTTCATCTTTAACTACAAACCCTCACAAATTCCAAAGCACCTAGACAAACTTTACAGCTTTAGAAGCTCAAAAACATAGGATAAAGAGAGCTAGAACTCGCTTCTGAAATGCATAACAAATTGATCAACCTACTAGTACTGGTTACGCTCCTTCCACTTATTATCTCGAAATAACATAATGAAAGCAAAAAAAATGATTACCACTCACTTTATAAACGTGAGAAGTCAAAATCGCCTTTATTAGGCATTAATTCCCATGTGATGGCATGATGTAGATTTGATGTCGCACGAGGTTGTTAACTACATGCAAACATTATTTTCGTGGACCTCTCCGTGTGATGATTACCTTTATTAACTCGCCAGCTCACTTGACATCACCATTCAGTACGACACAATTTTTGGAAAATATTTCATTTAATTTCAGTCGCACTATAAAAATTTCTTGGTGGCCGATAAGATTTTGAACCCTCATGAACCTCTTTGAACTTAGTTCACTATGATTTAATATGGTTCATGAGTCCTGATTAACCGTACGCAAGAAACAAATTTGCTTGTGCATGTAAGGAGAAAACACGCTGACAAAGATGAGCCCACCATAGAATATTCTTAGGAAAAACAAAATATGTTTGAATCTTCTTGTACCCATTGAACCTGTTGGTACTTGTTGAACCGCTTGAATCTAAATGAACCTAGCTCAAAAGGGTTCAAGGTCTTGGAAGAATTAGCATTGTTACTGTGCACTTGAGATGAGTCACCACGATAGTTGGAAAACACTTTAAAGGTTAGCTATTTTCTCTTTTTTAAAAACATTACTGACCCGACTCGAACGACTTTAACCTAAATGAACCTCTTGAACCTAGTTCAAAATGGTTCATTAGAGTTCAAGAACGCAAGAAAAAGAGTCATCAAGGCACGAAGGGTTTAGAACTGATTCTGAAACTTAGCTGAAAGATTGAACAATAAGCTTTTGAGCATGACAATCTGGAAAATGATGAACTATGAAGAATTTTGAAAGGAAATAACAAGCTCATCATAATGGAAAAGGGGGGTTGGGGGGGGGAGACGTGGGTGGGGGAGTCTAACACAATGTCAATAGACTTATATACCACTTATGAAATAGACTATGGATTAAATAATTCGTAGGTTTGTTATTTGACGCTTCTAGGACTTAGATTAGAGTCATATTCTCTGGATGAGCTCAATAAATTATCATAATGATGTAAGGATTGTTCTTATGTATAACACCCTAACACAAAAACAAAATGAATACATAATTTTCAAGCTAGTAGGTACTAGCTAGGACCAATGATTAACTTTGAATAGGAAAATTTGAAGGCCAAAATTATATCCATATATCTCAACTCGTTATATTTATGCACCTACAAAATAGACCTTAAAAAACTAGATGTGTAAACTATAGATTGAATCTATACTCTTGAAATATATGAAATTAAAATCAGTTCAAACTTCTCTATCTTAAACTTAAAGTACATATACATATAACACTAATACAGTACACATTAGATTTGATAAAAAAACAAGTCAACAAAAATCTAAAACTGAAAATGAAAATAAGAAATGTGTGAAATAAGCTTATCACCTTTCAATATCAAAGATTAAATATCTCACTATTGATTTATGGTCTACAACTTTATTTGAGTAAAGAAACATTATATTTGATAATAAACAAGTCAACAAAAATCTAAAACTGAAAATGAAAATAAGAAATGTGTAAAATAGACTTATCACCTTCTAATGTCAAAGATTAAATATCTGACTATTGATTTATGGTCTTAAACATGGAAAGTTTAGCTCAAACTAGCCAATTTATAAATATAGCTATCTTAAAGTTGATTTTTTCAAATATAAAGTATTTAACACCGTTGCCTAAGGTTAGTAAGTCAATTGCCATAGAAGCAAGAACTAATGGGACCGAATGCAGCTTTTAATACAAACAGCCTGTTCACAGAAACCCAGAAATTAATGATCAGTCTAATAGATCTGCTTTATCAGAACCATCTTAAAAGCTTGTACGATATAAATCAATTTTGAAATCTTAAATAAGATAAACTTTGCATTTAAACGTGAGAAAATAAACAGACAAAGTGGCCACGCTCAAATCATGGGCTCGCTTTCACTTTCAGTTGATATTATTCCCATTAATTCAACAGATTTTGGTTTGAAATAAGCATTCTTGTATTATGTAACTAAATTTATTTTGTAAATGGTATTCTATCTTGTAGATACTGTTTTCATCTGTATTATTTATACTTCTATTTCAAATAGTAAAACCGATATTTTAAAGATATTATTTTTATCTGTATTATTCATACTTCTATTTCAAATAGTAAAACCAATCATATAGGTGATATTAAATCTTTGAAGAATATTTTTCCCAATCTAAGACTAGTATATTCGTATTAAATAACAAGATTGTACATCCTTCTCATTGATTCAAGAGATTTTAACCTAAGATTGTATATAAGTAAGAAAAAAGTTTCAAACCTAAGATTGTACATCCTTCTCATTGATCCAAGAGATTTTAACCTAAGATTGTATATCTAAGTAAGAAAAAAGTTTCAAACCTAAGATTCACAATTTTATACCGAATAAAAAGAGGATCATATGAGTGATAATAAATCCTACATTAAAGGAATATTCAAGGCTCATGAATGAATTGTACGTGAAGTCATTTTCCAGAGTTAACGAACCGCACGCATCACATCCTGTTCTAAATAACTTGTGTCAAAACACAAACAGACGGCCAGCAAAGAGGAACGTGGACACAAATGATTCATTAGATAAAGCAGTGTAGTTTTCTTTGTGTAAGATGAGATGTGAATGAATTTAGTGAAACGGTGGAAGTGAGGATGTGAATGAGAATGTACGTTCTTCCCTATGTTTCAGCTTTATTAATCAATTATGAAAGCTGCTCTACACGAAGAAATGCGATCTCTGAGGCTCGATTCCCTACTTGGGGCCCAAATTATCAATTGCCCACTAAAGATGTTTTTGACTTTTAATAGAACAATCACATTTCAACACGCTACGAAATTCGAGCTTTTGCTTTCATTCATTAGAGACAATTAATCTGGACTTGTACTCTTCTCTTTTGTTGCCGATACATAGGGAGGAGGCCAGGCCATGGCTTTTCACAAAGCTGTCATGATAGTTATGTTTTGGAAGATAGGAGGATCATTGGACCCACCTCTCCCCGAAGGGAGGATTTTGATGACTTTAATAAGGGGGGCTCTTGGGCTTTCAAACCTAATGAAAACGGGTACACTCATGGTTGAGAAAATCAAATCTCTTAGACTGTGTAATAGAGGGTTAGCCATTCTATGGAAGGAACTTGTTATAATGTAATTAGTATGTTTTGTGCCTATGTATGCTTGAGTTGGTCTAGTGGTGGGGAACTTGTACACTTGAAAGGGAGGCCACAAGTTCAAATCTCACTGGGGGTAATGGATGCCTCCCGCAAGGAGTACGGGGTGGTCCCATATTGTTATCACCATATGTAGACCCAAAAACATATGGCTGGTATAGTGGACTATAAAATGACATTTCCTTACCTTACACTTTTGTTGATAAGGGAATTAAGATTGATATTAGCAATTAAATATGAAATGTATTATTTTTCATGATGAATTGACTATCAATAGGTGAAAGTGTAAAAGTTGTATTTCATTTGTAGGTATATGGTACTTTAATAATTTATATAAATAGTATGATTTTTTTAATAAGTTTTATTTATGAAAATAATATTACACATTTATAAAATGTGGGTGGATATGAAATCACACCTCTTGAGTTCAAATAGAGATAAAAACTAGATCACAACAAACATATAAATACTATTCGCTAAATGAAAACACTAGTAGTAAAGGGGAGAGGAGGAGGGTCCTAGACATCTAGTTTACCCTATACATTAGTATGGTCCATATTGTCCACGAGAGGCTTCTATCCCTCATCATATTTATCTTTATCTTCTTCATAGTGACTTAAAGAAATTATCATAGATGAAGGGGCAAACTTGTTAGAATTAAACTAACTAGAAGGTCAACCAAAAGGTCACTCAACATCTCCACATATGAGAGGTGGAGTAGTAGAGAACTTATAAATAAGTCACAGTGTACTGTAGCATCCACAGTTTCCTCTACCGCTTGAGGGAGAAGCCTATGATCGAACTACCTAGTTACCAAGAGCAGAAATAATCCAACCTTATCAATGTAAGTGAGGATGCGAGTGACCGTAAGAGGATGAGGGAGATAGGTAGAATATTGGCGCAATGCATGTGGCATTCCCTAGTTCTCAAGAAAAATCCAAAGCGGGCCACTTCCAAGGAAACTTTGTTACATTGCACCTAGATCTGTAATAACACATTAGAGTAAATAGTAGATTTAGAAAAATAGAAAAGCATGCTTATCAACAAAGTAATGAATGAAAATCATAAATTTAATATATGTTTGAATGTTGAAGAGAATCTCCATCTTGAAAATATGTCAAATCTAGTTAAACTTGTGGGGAATACAAGGATAATATACAAAAGTAACACATGGCAAGAAACATTTCTACCCAAAAAGGACACAAAAAGCCATAAATCCAGTTCCAAATATTTTGGGCTCTAGGAAAAAACTAAAAGAGATGCTTACAAGACTCCTACAACCCATCTAGAAGAGACACCGAGAGTCCCAAATACCAATCTGAAATAATCATCGATCCCATTTGTAAGCCTTGGAAAAAGAATGTACCAAGAAAAGTGACCCAACTTGGGTTCCAAAAGTATAAACCAAATGGTTTTAACTTACACTGCAAAAATGAGACCAATGATTTCAAATGTCATCTCTAGTTAATATTAGGAGCATAAGAAAATGGGGATAAATCCAACAATATCCAACATGAATCTTATAATTCTAAAAGGTGGTATTCAAATCCCACATCCAATCTTTCCACTAAAGTTTGTAAGAGTAAATACCAATTTTGTGAACCAGGTGTTGTAAAAAAATATGAAGAAATATTGCAATATGAAATTAAACAAAATGTAATTACAAATTTGCATCCAAAGATAAGTCCTAAATGTATGTGATTGTAAAATAAAGAATAGAAAAATAAAACCATAACACATATAACACCAAATTTATATGGAGAAATATGTATGGGAAAAAAACCATACAAAAAGAGAGGCAAGTCTTTTACTAATCCAAAGAGGAAATACAACACAACTACACTTCTCTATAGACCTCTGTAAATTCTAATAGAATTTGATTACCTTCACAAGTAAACAAAGATTGATTGAAAACACTAGCTCAATGCCCCAATTTATAGAAACTCTTGGGAGTGAATTTCCCACTATGGTATCAATAAACAGTGGGCTAAAAAACCATATGGAAAGACTCATACCAACCTCCCAAAATAGTCTTGAATAGATTCCTCTTATAGTTGGCATATATCATCTAGCCAATCTAGGCACCCATGGACCAAGATGTATTTTTCATAAATTCCTGTTACACAGAGTCACAAATTTTACTATCATGATTGTCATACATGTACTTATAATTCCTAAAAGTGTCAAATCACCTCAAAATAGGAGATTTCAAAGGGTCGCGTAGCTATTTTTTTCTAAATTCCTAGAAGACAAAATTATTGTAACTGTTCCTTTACATAAATGTTCCCAATATGTGTTTTGACATTTTCATTGATTTCAACCCTCAGCATTGTGTAGATCAACATTGATTAGATTAAAGGAAGAATCATGGGAGGAGAGAGAGCGGGAGGAGGAGGAGGTCAAACAAGAGGAAATTTGAATTCTCGCATGGGTGAGAACTGTGAAGCTAGAAGGATTCTTGTGCTTGCAATGGCAGGAGACTAGCAGAAGGTGGGAGGATCATCAGGTGAGGGCTCCACTAAGGATCCAGATCCATGAGACTAGCAGAAGGTGGGAGGATCATCAGGTGAGGGCTCCACTAAGGATCTAGATGACAACAAGGACCCAGATTGCTGCTCATTCCCAAGGAGGTGGACCAGAAAACATGACTAAAGTAGGTAAGTCTTCCCTTGCTGGTAATAGTGGAAATGTTTTTGTTGGGACTCAGGCAAAAGATAGTTGGTCATCTTTATTTAGGGTTAAACCAAATGGAAAATCCTCTTTCCCTACTATTAACAATATCTCTGAGCCTGGTAAAGGCGTGTTTGGCATCTCAATACTTGATCCCCTAGTGGACCATATGGTATCCAACATGGCTTTTATGCTGGTAAGAAAATTTACGGGGACTAGACCCAATATTGACTTGGTCAGAGTATTTATCTCTCAAAAATGGAAGCTCAAGGGGCAAGTCGATATAGAGGAAATGAGAAAAGGTTTTTTCTCCTTTGTCTTTTAAGGCATGGAAGGTCTTTTCAAGCATGGAAGATCTTTCAAATGTTCTTTGTGGAGGCCCTTGGATGTTTGGCAAATCATCTCTGGCTCTACAAAAATGGGTGACAAATCTAGACTTGAATGTAGATCTACTCGAAACAACTCATGTTTGGGTTCATTTTCCAAGTCTTCCTATGGAGTATTGGCATGAATATGTCTTCATGGGTTTGGCAGGGGATTTTGGAGAAC
The DNA here is from genome assembly GCA_018584345.1 of Thuja plicata. NCBI lineage: Eukaryota > Viridiplantae > Streptophyta > Pinopsida > Cupressales > Cupressaceae > Thuja > Thuja plicata. The sequence goes on along the minus strand of MU223461.1, from coordinate 1,279,799 downwards.
TTCTCTCCATAGACCCTATGAAAGCTGCTAAGTCTAGGTTGGTGTATGCCAGAATATGTATTAATACACCAAAATGTAGACCTGCCTAAGGTTATTTCAATCAACTCAAAGTTGAGTAAGCATATTCAATCTGTTGAATATGAATCTGTACCCTTGTCCTGCTTCTCTTATAAAAAAATGGAACATTGGGAAAAACAATGCCCATTAAAACAAAAGAAAGAGAAAGGTATTCAAGGAAAACAATAGGAGCCAAGGAAAGAATGGAAGGATAAGTCTAATCTGAATGAAACTCTTAGAATCAATCCTGGAACAAGCCTTCAAGCTTATAATAAGGAGGGAGAAGAACTTAATGAGAATCTAGAAAATAAGAGTAAGGACTGCAACATCCTTACAAAGAACAAGCAGGACAATGAGAAAAAAGAATCAAATGTGGCAACGAATGATCCACATATCCCAATGGAAAAGGAAACAATAGAGATCGATAATAATAGCAGTCCTTCATCCCATCAAAACCAAGCCTAGGATCAAGTCAAGGAAAAAAAGGATCCTATGCCAAAAAAATTGAGAAAGGATACAAGTGAGATTATGGATAATGAGGGGGTTCTTTCTCCTATTAGGGTGGAGAACCCCTTTATTCCTTTAGGAGCAAATTTTGGGGACCCAGTGTTGAATGGAAGTAATTATGAAGTGAGGGATGATGAAGTCCTATCCCCTTTGGCAGACCTATGGAGTGAAGAAATACTGGATAGCTATATTATATCAAGGGAAAGTCAAGAAGAACCATGGGATGAAATAAATGGAAAAAAAAAACTCAGCTAAAAGATCCATAAAAAAAGGAGGACATAACCAAAGAAATCCTCATGGATCAGCAAAGAAAAAAGACAATCAAACCCAAGGAGGTGTTCAAACAAGAAGGAAACAAAAGGCTGATGTGGGAACTCCCAAAAACAAAAAGGAAGAAAATCCATTAAAAAGACATGGGAGCAAGAAGCCATATGGAATATAGAAGATGGTCGGCAACGAACCATCCCTGAGATATGCTCTCCAACTCTCTAAATGAAAGTTATATCTTGGAACATTAGAGGAATTTTTAGTCCCCATACACAGGATGTCCTAAGGAATATGGTTAGAGACAGTAAACTAGACATATTACTTATCCAAGAAACCAAAATTATCAAAGATAAAGTGGAAAAAAATTATATGTTTAAGAATGGTGGCAGTTTAGGATTTGACTCTGATGGTGCCTCAAGTGGCATTGTCATTTACTGGAATAAATAGACTATTAATTTCATTTTCCTTACAAGTGAGAAGAATATTCTTCTTGTCAGGGCTAACTATATAAAGGATAACTTAACGTGGAATCTTGTCAATATTTATTCTCCCAATACTAGAACAGGAAGATTAAAGTATTGGAAAATTTTGAGAGAGATTCGTAAGCAATTACAAGAAGATAGCTGCATGGTAATGGTAGACTTTAATACCCCCCTGAGAAATGAGGAGAAAAAGGGTGGCATCACCTCCCAAATGGATAGCAGAACTGATCTGATGGATTACATCAATGATGAAACCTTTTTAGCTATGGAGATGGAAGGAATAGACTACACTTGGTCTAATAGAAGAACTGGGAATGACCTCATCCATGTCAAACTAGATAGATCTCTTTTATCTCACGATTGGATATCCATGTATTCTTGCTCCCTTTCTTCTCAGTTGCGTATTGGGTCTGATCATTTTCCTATATCCTTTAATGCTAATTTGGTAAATTGTAAAAATAGCATTCCCTTTCGATTTGAACAAATGTGGACGAACCACCCAAAGATGAAAGAAAGGATAACAGACTGGTGGAACTATGCCCTAGAGGGGGGAGTCATGTATAGAATTGCTAAAAAATTAAACACCTTAAAAAGGAAACTCAAAATATGGAACAAGGAGGTTTTTGGAGATATTTCCAAAATGAAAGGTGGAATGTAGGCTGATATTAAGGAAATCCAAGAAAAAATTCAGAATGAAGGCCTTTCAGAAGAAAGTAAAGCTATGGAAAACTCAATGCTGGCAGATTATCATAACATAATATCTAAGGAGGAATCCTTTTGGAGAAAAAGATCCAGAGCACTATGGCTCAAGGCTGGGGATAAAAATACTAGATTCTTTCATATGAAAGCCATGAAATATAAAGCTGTTAACATGATCTCTAGCCTGAAATCTAATGACAAGACTATAAGAAAGGAAGAAGAAATCAGAATAGAGATGCGCGACTATTTCTCTCAACTCCTATCTAAGGATGTCAACTTGAATGGGATTGACCAGGAATAAATTCTTTCAGCTATCCCCCAGCTGGTAGATGATCCAACAAACAAATACCTCCAATCTATCCCTTCAGACAAGGAAATTAAGAGTGCATTTTTCTTCCTTTGAAGGGGAGAAATCTCATGGTCCTGATATTTTCCCATGTTGTTCTTCCAACAATTTTTGGATATCCTTATTAAAGATGTGCAGGCGACAGTTAAAGATTCCTTTGGTATGAAAATCCTCCTAATTAGGGAGCTCAATGCTAATTTTCTTGTCTTGATACCTAAAAAGCAGGGAGCCAACTCGGTGGACACCATTAGACCTATCAACCTCTATAATTGTTTGTACAAGATTATTTCAAAGGTTCTCACTTATAGAGTGTTGTCCATTCTCCCGAATATCATTTCCCCCTAGTAGAATGGTAGAAGACAAATTTTGGATTCCATTATTGTTGCTCATGAGAATATTTATTCTCTAGAAGCTGCTAAAAACAAGGCTTCATGATGAAATTGGATTTATCTAAGGCTTACGACAGAGTTGACTGGAAATTCTTACAGAAAGTTCTTAATTATTTTGGATTTGATAATGGGGTTATAAAACTTATTATCCAATTGATCTCGATTGTTTCGTCTGTTATTGTTAATGGTGGATAGTCTCATTTTTTTAAACCTTCTAGAGGCTTGAGACAAGGTGATCCTATTTCTTCAATCCTGTTTGCTATTCTTGTTGAATGCTTAGGAAGGTATATTAACAAACTGGTGGGAAAGGGAGAAATCACTAGCATCCACCCTTCTTCTACTAGCACTACTTTCTCTCATGAGAAATTTTTGGATGATACTCTAATAATGGGGGAGGCAATGATAAAAGAAGATAGAAACTTGAAGAAAGCCCTCTTTGTTTACACTGGAGCAACTGGCCAACTTATCAACTGGACTAAGAGTTTCAATTTTTCATTAATACCCCTTTGAAGAGACAAAAAAACATATCCAAGATCTTAGGATGCAATATGGGTAGTCTCCCTTCTTCTTACTTGGGATTACCTTTATGTTCTAAACCTCCTGATAGTTTTTGGTACTCCATCATAGACAAATATGATAACAAGCTTGCTGGATGGAAAGGGGCATTTTTAAGAAATTCAAGGAAGCTTCAATGGCTGAAATATATGCTTCAAAATATCCCTGTTTATGCCATGAGTCTTTTAAAGATTCCTCATAAATTTTCCATGGTGATAGAGAAAATCCAGAAAATGTTTCTTTGGTCAGGTGTAGAAGACAAGAAAAGACTCAGCGTCATGGCTTGGGAAAATATTTGTAAGCCAAAAAAGCTAGGAGGTCTTGGTCTGAGATCAATAAAAAATGTCAATAAGTCCTTCTTGGCGAAACAACTTTGGAGAATCTATGGAGGCGAAAAAGAATGGAATGGGATTATAAGAAATAAATACCTCTTTAATTCTCATACTCTAGAGGATTATATAAATAATGATAATAGCATTAATGGCTCAAATATCTGGAATAGTATTAGCTTGGCCAAATATCTCATCATTAAAGGAAAGTGATGGAAGCTGGGAGATGGAAGGAAAATCAATTTATGGGATGATAACTGGATCCACAAGGAGCCCTTATCATTTAATTAAGAGTGGAAACAGGCTATATACATGTGCAAAGAAACTTTTGGGATAAAGGCTTAAGCTTACTGGCAGGAAAATAAATGGAGAAATCTTGTCGACATAGATAGAAGATTTAATTTCTTCCAGCATGAGTTGCAGACCTACTTTATTAAATACAATTCCTAGGATATTACTGTTTGGGACCCTAGTCCAGATGGTAAGTATTATGTTTCTTTTTCTTATACTCTCCTCACTGTGAGGGAGGTGAGACCTCTTTTCTCTTTTGTCTGGTACAAACATCTCACTCCAAATATCAACTTCTTTTTTGGCTCTTAATTTAGAATAAACCTCTTACACTTGATAATATTTCTAAAAGGGGCTTTTATCTTGCTAATAGATGTGCTATTTGTCTAGAACAAGCTGAAACTTGTGATCACATTATGTTACATTGCTCCTTCACCCGAAAGGTTTGGGAAGTTATCCTTAGGAAATGGAATTTGTATTGGTTTTTTCCTCTCCTTTGGCAGGATTTTGTTATACAATGGAGAAATCCTTCCCAAAACTTAATTGAAAAAAGCTTCTAGATTCTAATTTCTCCCTACTTATGTTGGTGAATATGGAAAGAAATAAATAAAAGAATCTTCAGGGAGAAGCAGTCCGGTCTGAAAGTTGTTGGCAACCACATCTGTAGAGCGTTGGAAGAAAACTTCTCTTCATCTAGTAATAATAATTTTGCTAAGATTGTTGGGGACACTAGAGAATGGTAGTTCAATATTCCTGATCCTAAATCTAAACAGTTGAGAGCTACTGCAACTTGGACCTCTCCTCCTGATGATTGGGTTAAGGTCAACTTTGATGGGGCATTAAAAGACAACCCGAGCATAGCTGGAGGAGGAGGAATAATAAGTGATTGGAAGGGAACCTGTATTGGGGCTATAGCAGCTCCCCTAGGAGTGCAATCTAATCACAGAGCCAAAGAAATGGCTTCTCTTAATATGTTCTTGCTGGTAGAAGAGCTAGAATGTAAAAAAGTCTGGCTAGAGATTTATTCTCTTAACATCATCTTTAATATTAAAGGCAACAACAAGGTGTCTTGGACTATCGAGAAAATCATTGACAAAATTAATGAAGTTGCTTCAAAATTCATTTCCTTTCATGTAACCCACAATTACCGTGAAACCAACCAAGTGGAAGACAGATTGGTTAAATTGGGAGTTAGATGTGAAGTCACAAAGGTGGGTTTTATTAATACTTCTGATCACAAGATATGATGGGACTCAGATTTGGAGTAAGGCAAAGGTGAAATTCCAAGGGATGAGTAATATTAATTATGATTCTCTATCATTGCATGCTTTCTGGGTCATTAAGAGACAGTTAATGCATAAAATCAATTATTTGAAGCATTCCAGTTATTGTCTGAGAATCTTTGAGATTACTGCTAAGGAGTTGATGAAACTTTACAACACCAACATCACTGAAGAGGACAAAGCTATGGGGGGAGACTTAAAAAAGAGAGGAACCAATTGAGTGTAAATGGGTAAAGGAGAAAGACATCTAGAATAAAATTAAGAAGGGCAAAGTGCATCGATACCTGAAACACATGTGTGGTAATGAAAAGGAGATCACAAAGGCATTTTTTGCTAGGTGAGAGAATGGTAAAGTTAACATTTTGGGTAAATCTTTAACCCTAACCTTAGAACTTCTAGTTGAGATAATAGGGCTCCCTCTAGATGGAATGCATTTCATCAAAGATAATAAAGTGGGAAATAAATCCTACAAAACCTTTCCTAAGTCTGATGAGGAGTGAGCTATGCTAGTTAAAGGCAACCTAGACTATGTGAACTTTTCCAACATCAAACACATCTGGGATTTTTTTATCAGAGTGATAATGGAATATTTCACGTTTGACAGTAGGTACTCTAAAGTCTACAGCTACCATTTTGTGCTCGTCAATAATTTTATACATGATGTTAGGGTTTCTTTCCCATTTTACCTACTTATCTCTCTCAACCAGAGCATTATGGACTTCAAATTTAGGGCTACCCCTGTTCTACATGAGTGTCTCATCCTTCTCATTATAGAGTATGCTAAAAAACACATCGCTGAGCCTCTCCCCAAGAAGATTGATAATGATAAAAGAAAGAATGTGGAGATGTCATATGGAAAGAAAGCCAACAAGGCCACAAAAAAAAAAAGTTGTATAGGCCCAGTGGAAGCTAATATTACACTCTCTATCTTCGATGATGTGGAAGGTATGAGGATGGATGATGACCAGGTGGACTCCTTTGAGGATGAGGATGTCAAAGATGGGGAGAATTTGAGAAGGCTAACCCTAATATCACTGAGCCTACGGGTGATGAAGGTGATTTTTCCATTGAAAATACCACGGACATGGATAATAATATCTCTGAGGAGATAATTGAACAAGTTGACAACCTGGTGGAAACGTATATTGATAAGAATAAAAAAAAGACTATGGAACATAGGGAGGATCCTAATAAGAGTGTAAACTATAAAATACATGTCACCAAAATGCAAGATAAAGAATTTAGATGTTTTTTGTTAAAAATTGATTATGTTACTAAAATGTAAGATAGGAAAATGGGGGATGTAAATTATTCTTTGAATTACCTAGATTGTATTGGATTCTTTTAACCTTGATTGAATTGAATTGATTGTGTATTTCAATTGTGATTAGGGAGAAGATAAGATGCTCCTTCCTTATTCCCAAATGCACAAATGGAAGATCCAAGTTGATCAACCCAAGAGAAGGGTTAATACACAAATGAATCAAGTATTTGGAAAGGAGAATAACAAAGGAAATACCTTAAATTCTGTTAATTATATGTATAGAAATGATATAAAATAGTAATTGAAAAGATCTATGAAATGCACTAACCTTGAAATATTGCGGATCAAAGAATGCTATTTTCTGAGGTTTGTAGACTATTTCTAGAAAAACTGACAGTTGATACCGAACCGAAATGTAGATACGAACAAAACCCAAAAATCATTTTCTGTTCTGATGTCATCTTATGAAAAAGGTTGACCTTGACCCAATAATGTTGACCTTGACCTACACAGATCCGAAAGTGACTTTGTTCACGGATCCTGAAAGTTTGCCGAAAAAGGGTATCCAGATCTGGGCTCAAATCCACTGTTCTGTACCTGTACTTGCAAGAAAAAGGTGATTATTTTGTTGTGGGGGAGGAGTTTTCCTTATTCAAACCTTGATTTAGGAATTAACCTTTGAATCAATAAAGTACAGAATGCTAACATGTAGTAGAATTAAATCTAACAATGAAGCTATGATATTCAATAGATATGTAATTGAAATTCGACTGTATGCAAGTATGTAAGTATGAAAGTATGAAATAAATATGAAACATAAACCTCCATGATTTCATGCTTGAAATCCACTTTAAGAGATGATGAAAGAGTCTTGAAGGGGCACCAAGGACCTTGAAGGAAGATCACACCACCATGATGGCTAGATCTAGGATGTGAATGATGAATCTTGAATGTTTGTACCTAATCCCTTCAAAGGCTTGAAAGCTTAAATCCTTAATCTTCAATGGAGAACTTGAATGCTTGAGAAGAAGACTTGAACACCTTGAGAGATTGAGAACAATGGATACTTGAGCAAAATCTTGATTAAATCCTCTTGCACTTAGAAGACTTTTAGAAAATGAGAGAAACATGCTTCCTTTTATATGAAAATAGGGCACAATCTTCCAAGGAGGCCTACATAGTATAATTAAATTCTAATTAAACCCATGCCCCTAGGAAAGGACCTATATTAAATATAATTTAGGAATCAATGCTTCAGAACCTGAAACAGCCGACCTGGAAGCGGGAAAACTAAATTTTTGATGAGCCCCGACAGCTGACAAGATTCCAGATTTGAAAGGGGGACCCAGGTCAGGGTCGAGATTGACCCTGACCCAGGGGGTCAAAACCCCTAGAAAATATGCTAGGTGGGGTAGGAGGTGCCCGGAGAGGCCCAATCAGGGTTCTAAACCAGCACAGAAGCATGAGATGATGCAGAAATAGGATGATGATATGGTAGAGGTCAAAAACATCCCCTAAGGAGGGCTAAGTACTCTTAACATGGAAGTGCTTCCATTTTACGACGATACATTAAGCCCCCACTTTAGCGGGAGTACATAAATCGAATGTGCTCACGGTAAAGTTTAGAGGAAAAGGATCCTAGTGGATTGCAATGAGATAGAACATCACTAAGTCAGGGACCTAAGCCCCCAAACCAAGGATTATAACTCAACATACACACATAAAGAGATGGAAATAAAGAGCCATCAATCATAGAAAACATACATGACTACATAAGTAAGACAAGAACAATACTATAGATAACATAGCTTCATGATCTAATCTTACTAGCATGAAAGCGAAAGAAAGAAAAGAGATAGTGATTACCTCACCTAGTAAGATGCCCACCTTACTATGAATCACCAAGGAGGGAGAGCCCCCAATAGGTTCACCCATAAACTGTGCTTGTAATTGTAAGTGCGTCTTCTGATGGCTTCTTGAAAATATCCATAGATCAACATTCTTGTATCACTATGAAATATAAAATGCATGTCCATTCAGGATTTAGCAACTTATGTGCGTTACCTTTTGAGGATTTAGCATATTGTAAAAATAAAAAGGGTGCATATCTTTTCAGGATTTAGTAACTTATGTGCATTACCTTCCAAGGATTTAGCAAACATAAAAGTAAAAATGCGTGTCTCTTCAGGATTTAGCAACTTATGTGCGTTACCTTCCAAGGATTTAGCAAACATAAAAGTAAAAATGCGTG
>MU223461.1:1247167-1269505 GCA_018584345.1 Thuja plicata | reverse complement strand
TGAGAAGATGAATATCCTATACCATGCATATCATGTTTAGGAGATACATTGATCGGGTTTTTAATGCCATGTTCATTAACACCAAGCCCTAAACCCTTATAACCTTGTTTATCGACCATAGTGTATCCAGTAGTATACCTATCAGGCATAGTATTTATAGGAGATGATTGATTATGATGCTTGTGAGAGAATGTTGTGTAAGGTGGAACAATGATTTTAGGAGGAGTTTCTTTGGATTTCCCATTATTATCATCATGGATAGGATAAGAAGGGGAAGGTAAATCGAGAAATTCTTGCACATCGTCATCTTGTACCATAGTTTGAGCCTTAACAAAAGTATGAGAAAAACTAGGGATGAAAGATGGGAGAATAGGAGTAGGGTTATTAGAGATGATTGGATTAGGAATGTTAAGATTAGAATTAGGAAGATTAGGTAATGGGGTATCATCTACCAAATTCTTCACATAATGTAAAAGAATAATAAGTCCACTACACAAATCCTTAATTAAAGTTTTGAAAGTAGGGAGACTAGTATTGGTCAATCTTAAAATACCATAAGCGAGTGAAACATGAAGATTGAAAAACATGATAAAATGAATAACACTCTCATAGACATCATAGGTACTATAAAGAGATGCTAAAAGAAGGATATTGAGAAAAATAGCCATACACCAAAAGAATTTCATGTTGAAAATGTAAGAAGTGTTTGTGTCTGCAAATTGTAATCGAAGATGTAAATCTCACACCAAAGAGAAGGAGTTGTCTATCGCGAGTTCACCAAAATGTAACATATAAAATAGATGTCACCAAAATGTAAGATAAAGAATTTAGATGTTGTTTGTTTTGTTTGTTAAAAATTGATTATGTTACTAAAATGTAACATATGAAAATGGGGGATGTAAATTATTCTTTGAATTACCTAGATTGTATTGGATTCTTTTAACCTTGATTGAATTGAATTGATTGTGTATTTTAATTGTGATTAGGGAGAAGATAAGATGATCCTTCCTTATTCCCAAATGCACAAATGGAAGATCCAAGTTGATCAACCCAAGAGAAGGGTTAATACTCAAATGAATCAACTATTTGGAAAGGAGAATAACAAAGAAAATACCTTAAATTCTGTTAATTATATGTATAGAAATGATATAAAATAGTAATTGAAAAGATCTGAGAAATGCACTAACCTTGAAATATTGCAGATCAAAGAATGCTATTTTCTGAGGTCTATAGACTGTTTCTAGAAAAATTGACAGTTAATACCGAACTAAAATGTAGAGACGAACAAAACCCAGAAATCATTTTCCGTTTCAATGTCGTCTTATGAAAAAGGTTGACCTTGACCCACAAATGTCAACCCTGACCCAATAATATTGACCCTGACCTGCATAGATCCAAAAGTGACTTTGTTCACGGATCCCAAAAGTTTGCCGAAAAGGGTATCAAGATCTGGGCTCAAATCCAATGTTCTGTACCTGTACCTACAAGAAAAAGGAGATTGTTTTGTTGTGGGGTAGGGGTTTGCCTTAGTCAAACCTCAATTTAGGAATTAACCTTGAAATCGATAAAGTACAAAATGCTAACATGTAGGAGAATTAAATCTAACAATGAAGCTATGATATTCAATAGATATGTAATTGAAATTCGACTATATGCAAGTATGTAAGTATGAAAGTATGAACTCAATATGAAACATAAACCTCCATGATTGTATGCTTGAAATCCACTTGAAGAGATGATGAAAGAGTCTTGAAGGGGCACTAAGGGCCTTGAAGGAAGATCACACCACCATGATGGCTAGATCTAGGATTTGAATGATGAATCTTGAATGTTTGCACCTAATCCCTTCAAAGGCTTGAAAGCTTAAATACTTGATCTTAAATGGAGAACTTGAATGCTTGAGAAGAATACTTGAACACCTTGAGAGCTTGAGAACAATGGATGCTTGAGAAAAATCTTGATTAGAGCCTTTTGCACTTAGAAGACTTTTAGAAAATGAGAGAAAAATGCTTCCTTTTATATGAAAATAGGGCACAATATTCCAAGGAGGCCTACATAGGATAATTAAATTCTAATTAAACCCATTCCCCTAGGAAAGGACCTATATTAAATATAATTTAGGAATCAACACTTCAGAACCCAAAATAGCCTACCCGAAAGCGGGAAAACTAAATTTTTGATGAGCCTCGACAACCGACAAGATTCCAGATTTGAAAGGGGGACCCAGGTCAGGGTTGAGGTCGACCCTGACCCAGGGGGTCAGAACCCCTGGAAAATATGCCAGGTGGGGTAGGAGGTGCCCGAAGAGGCAAAATCAGGGTCCTGAACCAACAAAGAAGTGTGAGATGATGATATGGTAGAGGTCAAAAATGTCCCCTAAGGAGGGCTAAACACTCTTAACATGGAAGTGCTTCCATTTTAAGATGATACAAAGAGGAATGAAGAAACGCTGGAGAATAGGGCCAAAATGGTAATTGAAGAACCAGAGGAAAATGAAAGTGAAAATACTAACACTGTAAAGGTTGAGGAGAATATGGCTACTAATAATCTGGAAGAGTTTGAAATATCCCAAAGTGAAAAAATATTTGTCGATCTTGATAAGGATGACTAGAATGAGCATATTGACTGGGAAATTAACTCTACTCCTCCTGAGAGCCCCATGGGTGATGCTGATGACAAGGATAACCAGTAGAAGTAGAGGAGCTTGGAAGAAGACCTCTGGGATTTGGACTTTAAGGTTAAAAGATTTGTCGACATTTCCCATCTTCAAGTGGCTAGAAACAAAGATATGTACATGGCTACGATATTGACAAATGGGTACAGGATGATATTCAGGAGCTGCAAGCTAAGTGTAAATATATTAAAGAAAGAAATACCCTTCTAGAGAAGATCATAGACAAAATGAGGAATGATGCAATGATGTATCAGAAAGGTAATGATGTTTTTGATAAGGTTACTGGTAATACTACCATGCTCGAGGACAATATAAAAAAAATTATTGACAATAAGATTAACCCAATTACTGAGAAAACCAACAACAACAACACAATGCTAAGGAAGCTTACTACCCTCATCAAATTGGGAATGGAAGCCTCTATCAATAACCTTAAAGCTTTGCATAACCTGTTGGAAGGGAACTGTAATGACAAAGAAAATTTGGAGTATGATGGGAAACAGGACATCCAAATTTTAGGCTTAGGGTCTAGAACTAGATCCAGCTCAAGAAAGAAGACAACAACTCAAGTCAAGGATTTAACTAATCTCAGGACTCTATCCATAATATGGAAAATCAGATGGTGTAAATTCATATTATGGAAAACTAGATGGTAGAATCTGAGAAGTGTTCCAAGATGCTGGCCTGAATTGTGTACTAGAAATTTTTTTGGTCGCCTTGCTGGAAGTTTCTTTTTTTTTTTGCATCATTTTATTTTGTTGTGGTTGATCTTAGTATTGTAAATTCGTGGTGTTAGCCCTTCTTAGTTTTCGGTCTCTGTCTGTGACCAAAATTTTTAATTATGGCTTCTTAATTCTTATCTTTATTTTGCTTTGTTAAAGGGTTTCGGGGCCCCTTCAAAACCTGCTATTACTGTAATAAAAAACATTGATTAGATTGAGAGTTAGGAAGGTTAAGGTGTTGTGTTTTCATCCCTCAACATTGTTTCTTGGAATGTTGGAGATTAATGTTACGATATTTTAATTGACAATTTGATGTGTTGTTGTTGTTGTTGTTGTTGTTGTTGTTGTTGGTTTTTCATTATTTGAACTACTATGTGTAGACATCCAAAAATATTAATATTATTATTAATATTATTTTCCCTCTAATTCCTCTAACTATTTAATTCAATCAATTAAATAGTTTGATTTATCAATAGTTTAAAAACTATTCTAATGTATTTTATTTAAATACATTTGCCTCCACAAAATTCCCTTTTTAATAATTTTACATTTATTAAATCCTCCATATTCCTAAATTCTTCTAAATCATGATTTATTCAAATTCAATTTAATTATAATCTAAACCCTAGCTAGGAACCTATTAAAGCCTACCTTATTCCTACCCTACTCCCATCACCATGCTTAATGGGTGATTCCTAACCTTTTTAAGGCTAATGGAATGCTCACCCACATGGGGAATTTCTCTCCAAAATGGGCACCCATTCCTATGTAATTCCCTCTTACAACTTTGTCTCCCCTTTTGAAATATTGAGCTACTCAATATTAATGCCAATTTTGACTCAAAATTGGCCATATTTTCAAGTCCATGTGTCTCCTATGTGGCTCTTATGTGGATGCCACATAGGTGCCACTTCATCCAAGCCTCTTCCTTTCTCCAAAAACTCTATAAATAGAGGCCTTCTCCTCTCATATTTTCATCTCTCAATTTGTATTGTTATCATGCTAATATCACTTTTGAATTTCATAGTCATTTTCATGCTTATGTTCCTAGTTTCTAGTTTTTATGTTTTCCATGCTTAATTCACTTAGAAATCACATGCTAGGTTCTAAATTGGTGAATGAATCTTAGTTTCTTCATAGTATATGCATATCATCTTTATCATTAGCTTAGAATATCTTCTTGAAGGAGATTTTGAGACTAGTTCCTCATACTAGCTCTTGAATCTTTCTTGTTTTGATAATCTTGCATTTTGCATTGGGATCCATTGCAATTTGTGTGTTTGAGAGAGCACACCCACATCCATCTAAAAGAGAAAATCAAAATGAGTAGAATAGGGTGCTTTTTTTACTTATTTTCTAGCTCTATCTGATGTTATTTGGTTTTCTTTATTGTTTGCTTGATCTGTTACATACTTTTGTTTTGATATGATTTATGTGCTAACCCACTAATGTTTGCATGTTTGAGCTTGCTCCCAACAGGTTGAAGGATTCCTCATACACATTTTGGCATGCCTGGTGGGACCCACATCCCTAAAACTCTGACTTCTTATCTTCAATTCTGTATAAATTTCACCCAAAACGTGAATTAGCATCTATGTTTCATGCAGAGGTGTTTGTGCAAATGTCGGTTCTACCTGAACTACCGTTCGGCATCTGTGCTGAACCAACATCTCCACTCTGTTCTGGCATTTCCGCCTGACAGAGCTAGTTTGAGAGTTTACAAGACACAACTTTTTGAGTCATCAAGATTTATGTCTTTCCCATTGGTTTTTGGCATTTTATCATTCTATTTTTTAGCAAAGATTCATTTTACAAGAAGAAATAATGCCAATTTTTCATTAAGGAAAACAAATCTCGATAATAGTTTAAAGAACACTAGCTTCTAGTTCTATCAATAATCTCTAAATGGCTAAATTTGATATAATTAAAGACTAGAAAAGAAGAAAACCGACTTTGTTTTCTATTTGTTTGTGTTTGTAGGTACATCGGTGTCTACGTAAATGTTGGTTCATGAACTGGCATCTACAATTCATAGACTAGCGTCTGTGCCCTACATCAGTGTCTCTGATCTGTAAACTGGCGTCTACTACTAGTATAAACATCTTTCTAGTTTTTCTATGTTTTTAGCCTATTTTTCACTCTCTGATATTTTTAATCAAAAACCAGAATCGACATCTGTGCCCTAAACTGGTGTCTGCGCTCTGTCTAAGTTGGATTTATCTTGAACTAACAATTGTGAAGTGTTTCTTGTATTTTTAATGCTTGCCAAAGTCTAAACTTGAAACTACTAACTAATTGTTTTGCAGCACCGCTTGTCAAAGACGTTAATTCAAAACTACTCATGTTTGTCTTACAAGTTGCCTCAAATCTACATCGACCAAATGATCGTGTTTGCATTAATATTTTTTTAGGCACCTAGATTAATTAGTTAGATTTTGTTGGTTAATCCTAAGTGAGTGTTAGGGGATTATGCTCTCTTCGCTTTTGGGAAGATCAAAAACCTAGACACACTTACTTAGTGTTGAACAATTAAATCTTTTGGAAAGAACAAAGCGTGTCTTGCATGTTTGTGGAGAAAATGATATTAGATAGGAGATTATGCTCTTTTGCCCTTATGGGAAAATCAAAAATCCAGACTCCTTTTTGTCGCCAATCCAGGTTACTATAAATCCTTTAGATGGGCCTGCCGGTTGAGGAAAAAATCTCCTAGGAATGACCCATGTGAGAATGAGGTGTAAGCCACACCACTCTAACTCACGTTAATCAAATTTACTCCTTGGGGTTAAAGCCTTAGGATTTGGTTGGTATTTGAGCTTATACTTGGCTCTCGTGTAACTTAAGTGTGGCCTTGCAGTCTTAATCAACTTTACGTGACCACTTTTGTCAAGACGCTCTATGGGGCTATACACCTAAATTGTGCTTGTGCAGACATAGAGGATACAATCGAACGGAGAACCATACTAAACACTCTAGGCTTAGAAGCTACCCAGAACACCCCCAAAAAGGTGATAATGCTTGTGCAAGGAAGATAGTAACTTCCCCAAGATCACTCATACATTCATGCCGCCCTGGGCATTTAGAACTATATAATACAGTGTCATGACTGGAGCCATTGTGTGCTTGGTGATGGTCGTATTCTAATTAGCTCTTGTGTGTGTGCCAAAGCTTACAAAAAAGTGTTTTCATGCTATGCCAATTCCTTAGGTAGATTTCTATGCTTGAAGTGCTTGAAGAAATTGACAAATCCAAAACACAAAAAGAATATCCAACATTCAAATTTTTCATGTGCTTGTATCTTTCAAGGTTGCTTTGTCCCTTGTCAGATTGTTTTCAGACACATTCTTGTTATTTTTCAGTTTTGATCATGTTGAAATTGGTTCTTTCCAGAGAACATACCTATTGAAAAATCAGAACATGAATCAATCTTTTTGGCAGATTATCAAAACAATGTCCTTTTGCAAAAAAATTTGGTCTTTCATGAGATATGTCCTAAGAACCTCAACTATTCATCCAAGATCAAATCTACTTATAGGACATGACCGATTCCAAGAAACATAAGAAGGTGAAAACCCCGTTACCACTTGTGCAAAGAGAATAGAAAAATACAACCTGAGAGGCTACCAAGTACCAACACATTGTCGATTTCGTCAAGCAAGAAATCCATAAATGAGAACTACTTGAAAAAGTGATTTACAACAACAAGGTTGCTAGTTTCATGGGAAAATATCACCTAAACTCCACTTTTGTTGCAATTGAACAATATGACTAGTCAGTTTACCACAAAAAAAACAAGTTCCTCCTCTTCTTAAGATCACTTAGCTTGCATTTTAGGACCTCACTTAGGTTGTCATCTTTAGGAACACATCACACACTCATCCTAGCATGATCTTGCATTAATCAAATCAATCCTAATCAGCCTAGCATCATCCTCATCATCATCCAAAGTATCCTTGATCACACCCCTCACTTGGTATTGCATACCCTTTTGAGTTGCTAAAACCTACATCTTAACCAAACCCCATCCTTGAATGTCCTTAAACTAAGCATTGTTTTAGGATAATCCCCTTTGTCTTTTGCAACCTCATCACCTTGATCAAAAGGTTGGTTCACATTAACAAAGAATCTCGTCCGTCGAAGACCACAAGTCTGTCTTAGGTAGATAATCACATCCACATGATCCTACACTAGGGAAAGCAACCCTTAATCCTTGCATACATCAAGTCATCCTTAATCTATAGGAGCATATCCATCATCTTAAGCACATCATAATCCTAGTATCATCATCCTTAGCTTCCTAGGTGCATCTTTTCATACATCTTGCATCTCATATTCCTTTAGGATAATCATTTCATGCCACCTATCACACGAGCCACTAAGAAGAGGAAGAACATGGATCCTAATCTTGCCACTAGCTCATCTAATCCTACGACTGACAATACCAACACCATGGTCACTTATGCACCTTAGCCCAATGATCAAATTGCACATATATGGGTAGACACTAATGAAACTCCCACTCTAAGTGTCGTGGAAACATTTATCAATCATCCAGCGCTTGTCCACATGGTAAACGCCATGAGTGGATGTAATAGCAAGTAGGTACTCTTGGACATCCAACAACAAGGACTTCAACTTCCACCTTGGATTATACCCACACTTGTCACATGACCTATGGCACCTCCAGGGAAACGTCCTTGTCCCACTAGAAATGAAGTTTTTGATCCACTTCAATGAGCCCTACAAGTGGGAACTCTTCTCGTGCAAGTAGTTCATCCCTCCATTCCACCTTTCATCATACACACAACACCCTCACCTACCTCTGGGGTCCCACCTCTAGATGCCACATTAGCACCACAAAAAATATGCCCCATCACTATGCAAGTACCTCCACAAGCCACAATCGCTCCTCTTTCCCAAGCAATCCCAACATTCGTTGCAAACTTTCCACCACCACCACCAGTTAGCACACAACAAACCACCATTCCACCCATTCCTAATCAACCCATTCCAAGTGCTACAATCAGTTCACAACATCAAAACACCCAAGTCTCCATTCCTATTCCACCTTTCTTCACCACAAGCATGCCACCTACCAACGCCTATAACTAACCCTTATTTTCGCAAGGGTCCACTTTTTTCCGCTCCACCAACAACACAATCACAATGAATGCCCATGTTCCACCTCAAATGTTGTTCAACCCAAATCCCCCTACATTGCAACCATCCAATAATCCCTTCACCATTCCCCAAATTCCCATCCAACCTATCCAATAGCAACAACAACAACAACAACCCATCCAAGAGCAGCAAATCACCAACCCATTCACATCCCAAATGCAACAACACCCAATCAACCCCTTCATAGCTGCACATCCCACTATCCAAACCACACAGCAGCCACAACCACAAACACAGGGGGAAAATCCCTTCATGGCACAACCACTGCAATAGTTTGCTAATCCTTTTATCCAACCCGTGCAACAAAAACAAACTCAATCCACCAACTACATAGCCATGCCATCTTCCGCTGCATCAAAAACAATTCGCCCTCCATAAAAAGTTCTCACCGGGGGCATCCCGCCGCAAAAAACTTTTGCAAGTGCGCAACAGGTTCATCCCACTTATCCAACGCCGCAACAAATACAAGCATATTTCCAACAGTTACAACAATCTTATCAAGCACTGACACCTCTTCCACTACAGTATTCCACTCAACCCTAGCTTCCACCACAACAACCTGTATATGTTGACCAGAAACCACCCTACCAAACAACACAATATCCCCCATAGAATCCTCCATACTTGTCATTCAATCCATATCAGGCACAAGAGAATCCTACAATCATGATCAACAATCCTCCCGTGCAAATCAATCCTGAATGGGAGGAAATGAAAAATGCTCTTAAGGAGCTAAAAGATAGGATAGAGGCTAAAACATTCAAGTTCAAGGAAGTGTGTCCATATCCATTTGACCAATCCATCACTGCTATACCCTTCCCCAAACACTTTGAGACCCCAAAATTTGATAAATATCAGGGGAAGGGTGATGCTGTGAGTCATGTGAAATAATTCTACATGGCCTATCAAGAAGTGGCCTATAGTGATAACTTCCTCATGAGACTATTTCCCAAAAGCTTGGGAGGCACCGCTCTTGAATGGTTCTACAAAATCCCTTACGGCACAGTCTCTACTTTCGCAGAATTATCTAAAAAGTTTGTTGCCCAATATGCACATAATGTCAAAAATGAACTCTCACTCCTTGAATTATTCAATTCCAAACAAAAGGGAGGAGAAAGCCTACCCAATTATCTTCAGCGCTGGCAAGGGCTTACCATAAGGTTGTCTTACCAACCCCCAGAACAACATCTTATCAAAATCTTCATTAACAACCTTCATCCTAAGCTTGCTTATCACATGCGCATGAACTATATACAAACTTATCATGACATCAGAATCAAGGGTATGGACCTTGAACGAGGCCTTGTGGAAGAAGGTACCATTAAGCACTACAAAGAATCCCAGCCTGACAAATATAACAATAATTGATCACAATACTAGAACAAGAACAAAAATGCGGTAACAGAAGGGGCCACTGACACCAAACACGTTCAAGTTGTGGTCGCTAGTCCTAACGCACCCACCTAAACTTATCAGCAAGCACCACTAATGTATCCACAACCTCCTCCCATGTATTAGCAACCCATTCCCACGTATCCTCAACTAACATACCAACAAAACATGCACCCTCAAGGTGTGGCTATCTATCCTCCTCCAGGGACATCATATCAATACAACTACCAAGGTCCTATGAATCAGATGAATGCTATATCAGTCCCGCATGGAAAAAAAAGCACTTCAAATACATCACAATGCATGTTTACCCCTTTGGGTGAACCTATAGACATCATCTTCCATAAGCTGGTCCAAGCTAACCAAGTCATGTATCCTAAAACACAGCCATTTGATGATTCGACTCCTAAACCAGCTTGGTATAAAAGCAACGAGTACTGTGAATACCATCATGTTAAGGGACACACCACTCTCAAATGCATGAAGCTAAAACACTATATTCAGGATCTCATTGACTACAAGGAGATCAAAGTGGATTCTCCTACCCAATCATCACCAAACACAGGCCTAAATATTTATCAAAATGCATTCCCTAAACACACTTCTGGTACAGGACCAGGCAATCCTACTCAGTGCTCTGATCAAGGAAAAGGTAAAAAAGAGGAAAACACTAATAGAAAGGATTATACCAACACCTATATCAACTACGATAATCTCTTTGGCTACATATCCCAAGTCCAGTCCTCTGTCAATGTCATCCATGTCAAGGGTGCCGATAACCAATGCATAATCACCACTCATAGAGGTAGGATAACAGTTGCAGGTGCTAGTCCCGCCCCATCTATTGGGACCTAATATAACATTTTGGAACACCTAGGGAATACTCCAGCCCAAATTTCTGTCCTGGATCTTCTCCGCACATCACCCACTTATCAAGAAATCCTTAATAAAGCCTTGCAAGAATCCCATGTTCCCAGCGACATCAACCTCACTGAATTCCAAAACCTTGTCAGACACCTGTCTACATCCTGTGGAGTCTCCTTTAGACCAAAAGATGTACTCTCTGAAGAAACTAATCATAATCTCCCACTCTATATCGATGTCATGGTTAAAATTTTTCCATCAAACGAGTCATGATAGATAATGGATCAGCCCTAAATTTGTGTACTCTAAAATTCATAAAATAGTTAGGTTGCACTGAGGCTAATATAAGAAATGATGTCATCACAATAAAAGCATATGAAAATCTAGAGCGTACTTTTGAAGGCACAATATCATTGCCCATTCAAGTGGGCCCAGTTATCTAGGAGACATTATGTCATGTTGTTGATCTTGACCTCCCCTACAACATTCTCCTTGGATGCCCATGGATCCATTCTATGCAAGCTATCCCATCCACCTACCATTAGTGTATCAAATTACCATATAAAGGTACTAAGATCACCATCTGCACAAACCCCAAGCCCTTCACATAATGCAATGCGTTGGAGACATTCATTCCACATTCCAATCACTGTCTTGCGATTGATATTGGCACCTCTACTGCTAGCTCATCTTGAATCCATTCAGACCCAGAAATAATCCTCTCCTCCACCTTGTCCATGGTCAAGATCAACAAAAAAGGTTGTGGTGAGTACACTTTATCTGATGCCTTCATAGTTGGAGTACTGCCAATTGATCCTCACACCCAAGGACGCCAGCCAAATCTAAGCAAAATAGAATCAGAGATAGCCAAGGCACTGCAATTTGGTCCTACCACTTTTATATCAAATGGTACTTTGACTGGCTAGGTAATGGAACCAAACATCAACCAATGGTTATATGAAGATCCACCACCCAAGGACACAAGTCGCCTAAATTACTTCAAAGATAAGTACCCCGCAACACACAAACTGGTGACAAAAAAATGGAACTACCTAGGAGGTGGCTTTGGTTATGAAGAGAAAGGAATGAAAGATCCTATTGTACCCACCTGACTAGAAAGGCACCTAGGCCTTGGTATGGGCTTTGACATGAATGGGGGCACCAACAAGTTCATCAACTATTCCACTTGTCGATCCCTAGGCGAAATCGCTAACATCGAAGATATCCTAGAAGAGAAAGTTGTGAGAGCCTATGATGATGTTTTCCACAATGAAACCTTCCTGGGAAATGCTATCCTACACCAACTCTCCATCCTCTTCATTGACCTCCCCCTCCACCATCCCGAACTCATAGACTGAGACCAACCAAGTATCGTACACATTGACGAGTTCCAAAGTGAGGACACGCTCCTAAGCTTTATGGGAGCAATTGAGAAAAGCAATGACTGGGACCAAGACTCAGCATATGTCTATAAATTGGACCCAAAGGAATACTTTGGGGAAGAGGAGAACTTTAGCCGCAAAAATGACACAGAAAATAAAAATAAAAAAGAGAAAAATCGATCTTCTAGTGAAAACCCCTCTGGGTCGCTATCTGATCATTAAAAAGTAAAAACAAAGGGCTTATCCCCTGGTGAAAACCCATCTGAGGTGCCAAAGGATGAAGATTCTCCTATTCCTCTTAACCAAGATTACAGGCCTGAACAGTCATCAATTCTCATTGAAGAAGCAAAACCTGTTAACTTGGGTACTAAGGAAAACCTCGCCATCACATACATAGCAACATCTCTATCTAAAGCAGAAGAAAGTGATCTTATCACTTTATTAAAAGAATCCATCAACAAGTTTGCATGGTCTTACTCCCACATTCCAAGATTAGATCCCAACTTGGTGGTTCACCATCTAGCAGTGGACCCAAACATCAAACCTGTCAAGCAAAAGCTCAGAAAGATGCACCCTAAAGTGGCACTACTTGTCAAAGTGGAGCTAGAAAAATTACACCAAGCAAAAATAATCTGCCCTATTGACTATTTTGACTGGATCTCTAATATGGTGCCTATCTCTAAGCCTGATAAGTCAATCAGGATATGTATAGATTTTAGAGATCTCAATAAAGCATGTCCCAAGGATGATTTCCCCTTGCCAAACATAGACATGATTGTGGATCTCACAGCAGGACATGAGATTTTGTCACTCATGGACGGTTCTTTTTGGATATAATCAGATCCGCATTGCAGAAGAAGATTAGCATAAGACAACATTCACAACCCCTTGGGGTACCTTCTGCTATAACATGATGCCTTTTGGCTTAAAGAATGCTGGGGAAACCTATCAAAGAGCTATGACAGTCATTTTTCATGAAATGATTCACAAGATCCTTGAAGACTATGTGGACGATATCTTGGCAAAATCAATAAAAAGGGAAGATCACTTAAATGTTCTGGAATGCATCTTTGATAGAATTGGACACTACTATTTAATTCTAAATCCTAAGAAATGTGTCTTTGGAGTCACTTCAAGCAAACTCCTAGGGTTCATTGTATCCAGACGAGGCATTGAAATCGATCCAAAGAAAGTGCAAGCTATCATAGAAATGCCTCCACCAAAAACACTCCGCCAGCTATGTAGAATCCAAGGAAAGCTACAATCTGTGTGCCATTTCATATCTCAACTAGTAGACAAGTGCCAACCATTCACTCATCTCCTGTGCAAAGACAACACATTCAAGTGGGATCCTCAATGTCAAAAGAGTTTTGATAAAATTAAATAATATTTGGCTAATCCACCCATCTTGGTACCTCCTGTACCTGGTCAGCCACTCATTCTATACATTTTTGCTACTACCACAACATTGGGGGCACTCCTCACTCAATTAAATGATGAAGGTAAAGAAAGAGCTATATATTATTTCAGTCAAACCTTAGTGGGTTATGAGTTCAATTACTCTCCTATGGAAAAAGCATGCCTGGTAGTGGTCTTCGCCACTCAAAAACTTTGCCACTACATGCTTAGTCACACAACCAAGCTCATTTCAAAGGTGGATCCTCTCAAGTACCTACTCTCCAAGACTACACTTACACGTTGAATGGCAAAATGGGTTATGTTGCTAAGTGAATTTGATATTCAATATGTTGATAGAAAATCCATTAAAGGGCAAGTCATTGCCAATCAGCTAGCCGAATTACCATTGGTAGATGCATATCCTTTGGTCACAGAATTTCTAGATGAGCATTTGTACATGATAGAAGAACAACCAAGGTGGCAACTTTACTTTGATGGGTCCTACACAGCTCATGGCGCAGGGGCAGTAATACTTTTTGTCACACCTCAAGGTGACTACATCCCTATGTCATTCAAATTGGGATTTCCCTACACAAACAACATTGCAGAATATGAAGCACTAATTGCAGGACTCTGCATGGCCATAGAATGGAACATCATAGACATCTAGGTTTTTGGCGACTCCCAACTCATCATCAAACAAGTCTTAGATGACTATAAAACCAAAGATGACAAATTGATGCCATATAAGCATATGGTTGACAAGCTGAAAGGAAATTTCCTTCACTTGTAGATAACACAAGTACCACACTTACAGAACAAAGCTGCTAATGCAATGGCTACAATTGGCTCCCTTCTCAAGATCCCGCACGAGTCTATGCAATATGAATTCTTAGTTGAGCAACTACATGCTCCCGCTTATGAGAATGATGAATCAAATTGCGTATGTGTCTTGGTTGGTCCCTAGTCCCCATGGTACCATGATATCCAAGCTTATCTACAAAATGGTATCATATCTCCCCATCTCACTACAAACCATCACCAAAAATTTATCTACAAATCTTCCTGATACACCCTTGTAGCCAATACCCTTTATCGTCGAGGTTATCACAACGTTCTCTCTAGATGTCTAAATGAAAATGAAGCCACCCAAGCTTTACAAGAGGTACATGCTGGAATCTACGGTGGCCACACAAGTGGCATGGTCCTAGCTAAGAAAATTCTACATACAAGATACTATTGGCCTACAATGGAACATGATGCTTATGAGTTCGTCAAAAAGTGCCTACCTTGTCAACATCATGCTAATTTGATCCATGCTCCTGCTCAGGACCTCAGACCTATTGTGCCTCCTTGAACCTTCTCTTGTTGGGGTTTTGACCTCATTGGTAAGATTACTCCCCTCTCTTCTGAAGGCCACAAGTACATAATCATAGCTACGTAGTACTTTACAAAGTGGGTCGAAGCAATTCCGCTCACACTCACTACTGGTGTCCAGATATCCAAATTCATCCTCTATCACATCGTTTGGCACTTCAGCATACCCTCCACCATCTTCATAGATCATGGTACACCATTTGAAAATCAACATGTCAGTGATCTCTATGCTCGCCTCCATATCCATCATCGTTTCTCTAGTCCATATTTCCTACAAGGTAACGGCCAAGCTGAGGCAACTAATAAAACCATCCTCAAAATCCTGAAAAAAGTTGTCAATGATACTGGTTGTGACTGGCATCTCTAGATCAATCCTACCCTCTAGGCATATCGCACTTCCTACCATACTCCTATTGGCACTATGCCCTACTCCCTAGTCTATGGTGCTGAAGCAGTCTTACCAATTGAGGTTGAACTACCCTCCCTCCGAGTATCTCTAAGAGGCCTGATCAATGATGAAGATTACCGGGTAGCATGACTCACATAGTTGGATCTCCTAGATGAAAAGAACCAGCAAGCTTATGATCACTTGATTGTTTACTAGAATAGACTCAAGTGGAACTATAACAAGAAGGTCCACCCATGCCAGTTCCAAGTAGGGGACCTTGTACTAAAAGAAAATCAGAAAGTGGGTACTGATCAGGAAAAGAAAGGCAAGTTTGAAGTCACCTGCAAGTCCCATATGTTGTCACTGCATGCTTCAGTTCTGAGGCATATCAACTCTCCACTCCTAAAGGAGAACCATTGAATGATCCTATCAACATCATTCATCTCAGGTGCTTCTATGCCTGATAGCTAGTTGTTCATTCCGATTATTTGAGAAAATCCATAAAAAGTATAAAAAGTCCTGAAGAAAGCACAAAAACAATGGAAAACAGTCCTGAAAAAAATCACTAAAAAGAAGAAAAATGAAGCTGAAAAAATGGTTGTCCCAGTGAAAACTTGGTAAACAGGCACTTGGGCAATATAAAAAAAAATCAAAAATATCTAAAGAAATCAAAAAGAAAAATAAAGAAAAAAAACTTTTGTCCAATGGTGAAAACTTGGCAATCAAGTGCCTTGGACAAATATGGGTGATGAAAACCTGGAAATAGGCATCACACATAATGGACCATTCCATTATCTATCAAAATCTCTTTTTCTTCCATCCCTGACACCATCTCCACATTCCCTATATTCCCTGGGTGTTCGCATATCAAAAGCACTAGTCCACAATGATTTTCCTATCTCATATTCTGAGCTTTTGTAGATATAATCTTGTATATTGTTGTCCATACATTATACTATTCCAAGAGCCCTGAATATCAGTCCTATATATTTCTCGTGTCTTGAGTTGCTCCTTATCCTATGTTGATATACAGTTTTCTTGTAGTGCGCATTTGGTCAATCAACTCGGTAAAGTCCCATCTTTCTGGAAATGAGTCTTGAGGATGTATCCTTCCTCTCATCAACTTAAATCTATATCATCGTCATCTTTGGGTTCTCATAGGATGTATCCTTCCTCTTGAACTAATCAATCAACACACACAACTATCACGCACATCAAGACAAGTAACATGATCCAATCAAATCCTGGCAGCAACCTTGTACATGATCGTTGTAACTAATCACTTGTAATTAATCACTTAGTTTGATCCCTATACATTCGTGACACATTCCATATTCCCACCATCATACTAACATCCTAAGTCATTATCCTACTAACATTCCCTACCCGTTCCTCCATAGTCCACCCGTCTGGTTTATCAGTTGATTGTGACACACACAAAAAAACAAAAGAGAGAAAAGCTCTTCAGTCGCACTTTGCATTCCTTCACCATGAATGCTTTGGGGATTGAAAGCAAGGAAATTGATGTAGAGGAAAACCGAAAGAAAATCCAAGAACAAGAGAAGGATGATCTGCCACTCACGGTATCATTAGTTAGATTCATTTTTAAGATCATTTAAGGAATCTTGCATTATTAGATTCATTTTAAGATCATTTAAGGGATCTTGCATTGTTAGATTCATTTTAAGATCATTTACGACATCTTGCATTGTTAGATTCATTTTAAGATCATTTAAGGCATCTTGCATTGTTAGATTCATTTTAAGATCATTTAAGGCATCTTACATTGTTAATCCATTTTAGGTTCATTATCTTGCATTGTTAGATTCATTTTAGGCCCATTTCATTATCTTGCATTGTTATTCCATTTTAGGTTCATTATCTTGCATTGTTAATTCATCTTGCATTAATCATCCATTTTAGCTTCATTATCTTGCATTTTAGGTTCATTATCTTGCATTGTTAGATTCATTTTAGGTCCATTTCATTATCTTGCATTGTTAATCCATTTTAGGTTCATTATCTTGCATTGTTAATTCATCTTGCATTAATCATCCATTTTAGGTTCATTATCTTGCATTTTAGGTTCATTATCTTGCATTGTTAATTCATCTTGCATCAATCATACATTTTAGGTTCATTATCTTGCATTGTTAATTCATCTTGCATTTATCATCCATTTTAGGTTCATTATCTTGTATTGTTAATTCATCTTGCATTAATCATACATTTTAGGTTTATTATCTTGCATTGTTAATTCATCTTGCATAATTCATCCATTTAGGTTCATCTAACATTTTACAACATATACCATTTTTTGCATACTCAATTCATTTAGATTCATTTTAGTCTTGCATTGCTAAAATATTATTTAGATTCATTTGGCATTCTTATACATATTCATAAAAACATCTGCATACATATTGCATACATCATAAAAACACATCACATCCTGCAAGCATCAAAATGTCAGTAATCATATAGTATGCATCAACACATCATATAGATCATACATTATGAGCACCAATAAGAGTCCTCATCATATATATATATATATATATATATATATATATATCAATGTCTGTTAATAAAATACATCATGTGCACCTCAGTGCCAATATACATGTATAAATCTCAAAAATACAAAACTGTGTGTGATCTAATCATCTGATGAGTCATGTTGGAGGCTGTTATGACTCGCCTCCCTACCCTAGTGGTGGACGTGGTGGCATCCCCACTGATCCCTATGAAGCTGATGTCCACACTGTGCTCTGAGAATGTGACCTCTCTGAGTAGTCTCATCTCTGTCCCTCAGGAACTAGCTGATGATATTGTGCTCTATAGTGGGATGCCTCCCCGTCGGCCCTGTTCACATCTATGTGAGTTGCGAATGCCTCTGCCACCACTTGTTCAACCCCACCTACTACTTTTGCCTACTGGGTGATGTCACGCTTAGCCCTATATCCCTCTACCCATTATAGTGTTGCATCCCTCTCTGAGGTCAATGCAGAGATCTGCTCTGTCGCCTGCTCCATCTACAAGGCCAATGTATCCAGCTGGCCCATGAGTGTGTCTATCTTGGCACGCAGGTCCCCAACATCTTGAGTCAGGTCCACCATCACAAACTCTTCCGAGTCCACCCTGCCCTGAAGAGTGACAAGTACACCCTCTGCCCTATCCGCACGTGCTGTCTCTGTGGTCAGTGATCCCTGTATCCAAGCAATCTCTGCATGCAATCTCACATCAGACACCACCGCCATGTCCAGTAAATCATGCAGTCTAGTACACTCTATCTGAAGGCTTTCTCACTCTGCTATGATGGTATCATGAGTCTCCTGTGCCACATACCTTGCGGATGGCCCCTGTACCTATGGTGGCACTGGTGGTGCCTGTGCCTGTACCTATACCTGCACCTATGGTGGCACTGGTGGTGCCTATGCATAGTCTTTTCCTTGTGCTAGTGGGGCCCCCTCTGGTCCCAGATCCTATACCTGAGCCCCTATCCAAGGTCTCACCCATCTCTACGGCTTCCTCCTTTGACCAACTACTAAAGTCTCTGGGGCATCCCCAATCTCGGTACCATCATCTATGTCCAAGTCCCCTATCGGCTACTCATGAGTAGCCACCTGAGCTGGGTTGGTTAGCCTAACTAGTGTGTGTGCAGCCCACCATGCTACGTAATCTAGGGTCATCCCTGCATCTGTGATGTCCGGTCGCGCCACAAAGTCAAGCCGTGGCATATCTCTCCAGGATGCCCTCACTGTGAGAGCATTCGTATACCTGCCCCAAGTCCCTACCTCATTGGTGACATGAGGATGTAAGGCATCCTCTACCACCACTCCCTACTACAGCTTGAACTATCGCATGACCCTGGACAGTCTGTATCACTCTATCTGGTGGATAGTCCTCCCTAGTAGAAAAAAATATGTCTAAACGTAAGAGAGGTATAAAAAGTACTCAAATCTATCCTCCACTCATGCTACCTAGTCCATAAACCCCCATGGCTCGTACAACCTATACGAGGTCCAACAGAAGACCTGTACCTCATCAAGAAGTCATCTCCAGTATCCTGTCTGCCCGATAGAGGTGTATCTCAGAGGGAGCTTGTATCTGCATTCATAGGGCTCCCCAGGCTGGCTTGACTCCCTCACCCTCATAGGTCAAAATACTACAATGTGCTCCCACGCCCATACTAACATCAAGGTCACCCCAGTCCCCATGTTGCGTGCCTCGCGGTATGTAGCCATGTGAAGATCATGGTATGGCTATCCTAGGACAACATAACCCCAACAGTAAGAAGTACCCTCCTCCAGCATCTGAGCTAAAGCCCATGACCAGCCCATCCCAAACCCATGTCTTGCCAGGTCCGCTAGCATCTGCCCATCGATTACTCCCACGATATATAGGGCTTTCCACCTAAGTCTCCTGTCAACCACTGGCTGCTAGGGCATCCAGGTCCGATAAGTAGGAATTTGCCTCATCGACCGCCTAAACACGATCTTCATGTAATGGTCGGTGTCCTCCAACCTGTATCAAGGAATCTCTCCTTAGATAGGTATCTATAAAATGTACCAGACATTCTCCAGCGTGATCGTCGCCTCTCTAGTAGGCAAGTGAAAGGTGGTGGTGTCACTATGCCACCGCTCGATTAAGGTGGTCATCATCCCATTATGTGCCCATAGCCTAGGCCAATGGGGCACATAGTCCAACCCTACCACAACTAACAGTCCCTAGTCATCCTCCATCAACTAAGCCTCCAACTCCATGGTAGGAGGCCAATGCTCCCAAGATCCCAATGGTGGGAACTGCTCCTGCAAGAATTTCAGAATCCACCATGTCAGTCACCATGTTCTTCTAGTCCTAGTCTAACCCTTCCCAGGATGGGGCATCTTTCCCCTAGGTCTTATGCCGACCCATCCCCGGCCCCAACCGAGTCCCTCTGTTTCCTTCCCTCTCAGCGTTTGCCCTTTTAGGTGCAAACACTGGTTTAGTTGAAAATGCCAGTTCATACACCGACATCTCCACTTTCTTTTTCATAGATCGACATCTTTGAAGATGTGGGTCTGGGTCCAACATCTGTGAAGATGCTGATCCAGCACTGGCAGCTCTAGAGACGTCGATCCAAGGATCGACATCTATGAAGACATCGATCCAGGGATCGACGTCCTCGTAAATGCCAGTTTGAGAACCGACATCTCTGGTCTGAAATGCAATTTACCCTCATTAATGACTAACTACCCCCCCAAAGTAATAAATGACTTAATAAGAATTAATGCGAGGTCTAGGATAGTCCACTCACCGGTATCGGTCACTTGGCCGGCCTCCTGTGTGTCCAAATGCTCTCTCCAAGCTGCCCCTTCATCCTCTTGTCAGCCATCTTTTCACTCTAGAGCTCAAATTTGCACTATTCACTATTCACAAATGACCTTCTTTAACCCCCCAACCCCTCTTATAGCCCCCGTTTTCCCTGAAAATTTTCCCCGCCTCCATTTTCCCCACCCCATATATATTTTTGTATATATCATCCTGTTGTAAATCCAAAATACGCATAAAATCTCAAAAATATCTAAAAATATGAAAATTCAAAAAAATGCAAAAATTCCAAAACTTCCAAAACCATCAAATATTCACAAAAACCATGCAATAAACACTTTTTTCTTTCCACATTGTTCCAGATCTTTGTTTTCTACCACATTTCAACTCATGCAACTGCAACACAAATTTTCACCAAATCAATTTTGCGACCGACTGTCCTTGCTCTCCATCCTATTCACAGCTTTTGCCAGTGAATATCTTTCCATCAAAAAAAATCAAATCAAATCCTTTCCCGTCAGAATGCATCCTTCCAACGTCAGCATATAAAATCCTTCACCACATCAATCCTGTTCATGGCAAGAACTTTGGACTGAATGACTGCTTGGTCACGAGGCCTTCTTTATTGATTTTATCTTTTTGGGTTAGTTCAAACCTACTCACCACTGCCTTGATCTTCTATATCTTGGTGCATTGTGACTGGTCACTACTGATACATGCATCTTTTGTAGTGTGCTTTTGTTTGAGCGTCTAGTCCATGCAAAGGAATCTTGTCATCTATTTTTTCTAACACTTGATGCATACCTCCTATTACAATATCAAAATCAGATGTGCTCTCCACACTTTTACACACAAATGGATCCCCAATGCTCATTAGCTGCATTTAATTTCATTTGCATTTACATTCTTAGCTGCATTCTTACTTGCATTTTTGAAGGCTTCTATTTATTCCCTCCTTCCTTTTTCCCTTTCTTGTTGCATCCTTTTTCAAGAAAATCCCACAACATTGTCTTTGTTGTGTTTTTTTCTCGAGGGGGCACAACCCTGTACCATCGTCACTTTGGCATGACTCCTAGAAACCCTCTTCCTCTGGGGCAACTCATTTTCTTGTCTTTGACGAAATGTCACTTGCAACGCCACATCAAAGAGGGGCAAAATGTAGACATCCAAAAATATTAATATTATTTTCCCTCTAATTCCTCTAACTATTTAATTCAATCAATTAAATAGTTTCATTTATCAATAGTTTAAAAACTATTCTAATGTATTTTATTTAAATACATTTGCCTCCACAAAATTCCCTTTTTAATAAATTTAGATTTATTAAATCCTCCATATTCCTAAATTATTCTAAAGCATGATTTATTCAAATTCAATTTGATTATAATCTAAACCCTAGCTAGGAACCTATTAAAGCCTACCCTATTCCTACCCTACTCCCATCACCTCATTTCCTAAGTATGCTTCCACACCTAACTATCCTTTAACCATGCTAAGTGGGTGATTCCTAACCTTTTTAAGGATAATGGAATGCTCACCCACATGGGGAATTTCTCTCCAAAATGGGCACCCATTCCTCTTTAATTCCCTCTTACAACTTTGTCTCCCCTTTTGAAATATTGAGCTACTCAATATTAATGCCAATTTTGA
>MU223461.1:1230215-1247117 GCA_018584345.1 Thuja plicata | reverse complement strand
GTCTCCCCTTTTGAAATATTGAGCTACTCAATATTAATGCCAATTTTGACTCAAAATTGGCCATCTTTTCAAGTCCATGTGTCTCCTATGTGGCTCTTATGTGGATGCCACATAGGTGCCACTTCATGCAAGCCTCTTCCTCTCTCCAGAAACTCTATAAATAGAGGCCTTCTCCTCTCATATTTTCATCTCTCAATTTGCATTGTTATCATGCTATTATTACTTTTGAATTTCATAGTCATTTTCATGCTTATGTTCCTAGTTTCTAGTTTTTATGTTTTCCAAGCTTAATTCACGTACAAAGCACATGCTAGGTTCTAAATTGGTGAATGAATCTTATTTTATTCATAGTATATGCATATCATCTTTATCATTAGCTTAGAATATCATCTTCTTGAAGGATATTTTGAGACTAGTTCCTCATACTAGCTCTTGAATCTTTCTTCTTGTTTTGATAATATTGCATTTTGCATTGGGATCCATTGCAATTTGTGTGTTTTAGAGAGCACACCCACATCCGTCTAAAATATCAAATCAAAATGAGTAGAAAAGGGTGCTTTTTTTACTTATTTTCGAGCTCTATTTGATGTTATTTGGTTTTCCTTGTTGTTTGCTTGATCTCTTACATGCTTTTGTCTTGATATAATTTATGTGCTAACCCACTAACATTTGTATGTTTGAGCTTGCTCCCAATAGGTTGAAGGATTTCTCATACACACTATGACATGTTGATGGTCAATTGTGTGACTAATCAAAGATATAATTATAAGGTATGGTGTTGAGGTTCATGACATGACTTGTTGGTTGTCAGCAAATTTGATACCATGATGACATCATATTAAGTTGAGGATCATAAGTATATTAAGATGACAATTAGAAGTATTAAGATGAATATTAGAAGCATGGTGTTGATGCTAATGCAAGCATGTTGTTAAAGGCTATTGTCATATTGCTTCTAAGTGATAAAATGATGTTACAAGGATGTAATAATCATTGTAGGTTGTTGGAGTATAAAAAATAAAGAAAACATTTTATATTCTGATTGAAAGAATGCTCTACATTCCTCTATATTTGATTACATGGTCTTGTGGTTTGGAAGTTAGATTTTATGTGTTTCACTTATATCTTTTTAGGTCCCTAGTGTTCCTACAAATGTTTTTGGTGTACGTAGTGTGTTTCTAGATGTGGTGTTCATCAAGATTGGTCTAAAAATTGTTCTACATTTATATTTCTACTATTGTGGCTTACATGATTTTCTTATAATGTTTGTGAAATATATCATTTTTTTTCAAGTGATGAAGTGTACCCCAAGTATGTCTATGATGTGTTTCATAACTGTGTTTTCTGGGCTTCCAAGTATGAATAACTATGTATTGTTTTGGTTGCACCAACTTGTGTTGATATTAGAGTGAGAAAGAAGTATATGTAAATAATGTTGGATGTCCAAGGAATAATTATTTGTGGTTCACATGCCAGTGCCTAATTATTTTTGTGTTACATTTGTTGGAAATGAGATAAGTAACTAAGAGGGGAGGGGTGAATCAGTTACTCCAAAATAAATCCTTTGTCCCTTAAATTTTTTAAATACTTTAACACTATTACTCAATTAATTAAGATATTCTTCTGTAACTCGGGTGTCAAAGCAATCTTTATAATATCCAATGCAATTATACTTTAGATATTAAGTGCAAAAACATAAAGCATAAATCAAATAACATATACACAGGTGACACCAATATTTAATGTGGAAACCTAATATGGGAAAAACCACCAATGTAACTAGTTACTATTTTTCACTCTTCTGAAGTGAGCCCTGTTAGGAGCCAACCCTGTTAAAGGTTACCATAACACACTATTAGGTGTGACCTTTTTAAAGGATGTAATCACCCTATGATGAGTGGCCTTTTTAGAGGTCTTCAACACTTCAACAAAGAAATGCTACCTTGTGAGAGGATTTACAAAAAGACTATTAAGTCTACTCTGTTAAGATATTTTAGATCACTACTACAATTGCAAGAGAGTAACAGTGAATTGACCTATATGTGTAAGCAATTGTCTTTGTTGATTCAAATCTCTATTCTAATTATGACTGGATCCTTGCTGATCAGATGTTCTATTGCAGCTCTGAGTGATCTTTACTCAATCAGAATCCTATCTGATTTCACCTTCACTCTTCATATCACAGAATTCCATACTTCTTCTTTCACACTCTTTCTCATCCACACATTCAATCAAAACTTGACCTTTCATATATATGGTAAGCCCTATCAAGTCGGCTTGAATACACTTTTAAATAATAAAACACAATTCATTCGGCCTCATATAACCAATTAATTATAGAATGTAAATCACTTTTAGTCGGTTACCACTGAATGCTCGACCATGACTGAAATGCCTGAGTGACTTGGTCAACACTAAACTTATTCAATACCTGACTGAACTCGGTCAAAACTAAAATAACTCATTATATTCATCAACTATATTTAGTCTGAATGTAGACATTTGTGTAACATCACTACATAAGTGTATATACATGTGTAGCATCAATGACAATACATAATTGAATAATTGGTTTCAACAATCTCCCTCTTTGACATTGATGGCAACACATGTCATAATACAAAGAATTGTAGAGAAATAGAAATTTTTTTTTAATTTCTTTAGCTTCATTCTGATTCTTATCAAAAAATTCCCTCTGACATAAAAATCTCCCTCTTACTGTATTATCTTTTGTATTATATCAAACTCTCCCTCTTTTATCTTATTCTTATGTATTATAGAAAACTCTTCCTCTTTGACAATAGGTGCCTAAGACTCCATAAGTTACATATCTTTATTCTGTAAGACTCCATCTTCTCTAATACCAATAGTCAGTACTATTTCACTTTGTAATTGTAATGTACCTGAATGTACTAATTTATCTGCAATGTGCTCTGATGTACCTGCGTCAACTGATAGATATTCATTGTCGCTCAGGTTGATGCATCACTAAATTGTATTTAGTGACCTTCAGTTAGGGGAAGCACCTCTAGCTTTCCTCTAAGATACAAGAATGCATCCTTAGGTAAAGGTTTGGTGAATATGTCTGCAACTTGTTCTTTGGTATTCACATATTCCAACCTTACTTCTTTATTCTGTACCAGTTCCCTCAAAAAATGATACTTTATTGCTATATACTTGGTTTTGGTGTGCATCACAGGATTCTTTGAAATGTTAATGGCACTGGTGTTGTCATAGTAGATAATAACTGATTCATTTACTTCTTCCTTCATTCCTGACAACAACTGTTTGATCCATATGATGTTTGAATAGTTCATTGCTACAACAACATATTCTGCCTCTACAGTAGATTAAGAGATACAATTTTGTTTCTTGCTAGTCCAAGACACTAACCTCTTTCCAAGAAAGAAATATCCACCACTTATTCTTTTCCTATCATTGAAACTTCCATCTTAATCAGCATTAGTGAATGCTTTTAAATCAAAGTTTCCACCTTTCTTATACCATAAACCATAGTCTTCAGTACCCTTCAGATATCTCAGAATTCTTTTGATTGCCACTAGGTGATTATCTCTGGGATTAGCTAAAAATATTGCAACAATACCAACTACCAATGCAATATCAGGTTTGGTGTGAACAACATATTGCAAATTTCCAATCATGGATATGTAGTTGGTCTGATCTACCTCTTTTGAATCATCATCCTTAGACAATTTATGTCCAGTACACATGGGTGTTCCAACAGGTTTGGAATCTTCCATACCAAATTTCTTAAGTATCTCCTTGATATATTTTGATTGAGTAATGTCGATACCATCTTTCATTTGATATACTTGTAATCCAACAAAGAATTTGATCTCACTGAATATAGACATCTCAAATTCCTTACTCATAGCTACAGAGAATGATTTGCATAGGTCATCATACCCAGTGAATAATATGTCATCAACAAATATCTCTGCTAACATTATTTTGTTTTGTGGTCCTTCTTTGATGTAAATGCTACTATTATCATTGGTTCTCTAAAATCCAATACTTACTAGATAGATATGCATTCTTTCATACCAGGCTTTGGGCGCTTGCTTTCGTCCATACAATGCTTTGTGCAGCTTGCAAAGCATATTCCTTCTGCTAGGATAAACAAATACTTTAGGTTGTTCAATGTAGACTTCTTCTTCTAGGATTCCATTCAGAAATATAGATTTCACATCCATTTGATATACTTTGTATCCTTTATGTGTAGCATATGCCAGAAGAGTTTTGACTCCTTCAAGTCTTGCAATAGGAGAAATAGTTTCTCCATAGTCATTACCCTCTTCTTGAGCATATCCTTTACAAACTAGTCTAGCCTTGTTTCTAGAAAATTTACCATTTTCATTCATCTTATTTCTAAAAACCCACTTGGTTCCAATCACATTCTTGTCCTTTGGCCTGGGAACAAGAGTCCAAGTTTTTTCCTTCTCAATCTACTCAATTTCTTCATTCATTGCTTCTATCCAACTTTCATCATTCAATGCATTTTTAACAATTATAGCTTCAAATTCACTTACTAAACATGTACCTTTGAGTTTGTTCCTTGTCATTACACCTTTGTCTGATCTCCAATTATTTTCTTGGGTGCATGATGCCTTTTAACATATTTTGAAAGTACTGGATCCTTCATTCTAGATTCTGGACTTGATCCACTAGGTCTGTCATTCTCAAACATTCTTTCTTGTTCCTCTATCTGATGCTAAGGTTCCACTGTCTGTGACTTGGTTCCTTTTGTCTGTGACTTAGGTTCTTCTATTTGAGACTCGATTCCCTTTGTCTATGACTCGGTCTCTTCTGCCAGCAGCTCAGGTTGCACAGCTTGCAACTTGGATTGCACAGTTTGTGCTAGTATATTTAGTAGTCGATAGTTCTTCTATCCAATCACCATTGCTCGAGTCATAGGTATAGTATCAGGTTCATGATACACAAAGTTCCTGTAGTCTTCAGGCTCTTTACTGCTCTTCTCTTCACATTTTTATGCAAACTCATCAATCTTGACATTTACACTTTCTATGACTTTATGAGTAGTAAGATTCAGCTATTTCTATGCTTTGCTTTTACATGAGTAACCTAGGAATATTCCTTCATCACTTTTTGCATCTAGTTTTTCATTTTTTGCTTCCTTCAAGATGTAGCATCTACTTCCAAATACTTTGAAATAATGAACATTAGTTTTATAGCCATACCATAAATCAAAAGGTGTCTGTTTACTACCTTTCTTCATTTGAACTCGGTGCAAGGTGAACACTGTAGTGCTGATGGCCTCCTTCCAGTATTTGGCAGCAACATTCTTTTCAATCATTAGGGCTTTGGCACAATCCATAATGGATCTGTTTCTTTTTTTTTTTCTATTCCATTTTTTTGTGGTGTACCAGGGGCAGATACCTATCTTCTAATTCCTCTCTCATTATTGAATTCATTGAACTCATTAGAAATTAATTCTCCTCCTCTGTAAAATCTTAGGCATTTTAGTTTCTTTCCTGTTTCCTTTTCAACTCTTGCAAGATACCATTTGAATTTCTGAAAATCTTCTAATTTCTCTCCGAGAAACATGACAGTCATCATTCTAGAATGATCATCAACAAACAAAATAAAATACTTCTCTACAGTATATCTTTTTGTTCCAATTGGTCCACATAGGTCAGTATGTACCAATTCCAAGACTTCATCAATATTGTAATTCTTTCTTTTGAAACTTGTCTTTCTCATCTTTCCAATTTGACATTGTTTGCATATTTCTAACTTGGGTTTCTTCAAAATAGGAATACCTCTGACTCTCTTGTTCTTACTTATGTTTACCATATTATCAAAATTTACATGACATAATCTTTTATGCCATAACTAGATTTTTTCTACTTGAGCAATAAAGCATGAAACTTTAGTGAGATCAAGATAGAATAAATTACCTTTTGTTTGTCTACCAGTTCCGACTAGGTTCCCTTTACCATCCAAGAGCTTGGCCTTACCATTCATGAATTCTACCTTGAAGCCAATGTTGTTCACTTGTGCTACACTGGGTAGATTTCTCCTCAATCCTTCAACCCAATAAGCATTATCACAATTGATAACTTCTGTCAGAATAATACAACCTTTTCCTCTTACAGGGAAAGGTTCATCATTCCCAAAACTGACACTCCACCATCATAGTCTTCAAGATGTTCAAATTTTGTCTTATCACCAGTCATGCGATGAGAACAACCACTATCAATTATACATGTGTCATTTTTATTGATGTGTGAGAAAAGTGTTGTCTTTTCATCTTCTTCATCTAACTCATCCTTAATAGAAATATAAACCATTTCATCTTCTTCTTCATCACTATCAGAATATTTAGAAATATAACAAGACTTCTTACCTTTATCCTTGTAGCTTTTTTGGTTCTTGAAATCTTTCTTACCTTTGAATTTGTTGAACTTTTTCTCATCTTTGTCTTCTTTGTTCGGACACTTTGCAGCAATATGACCAACCTCATTGCATGAAAAAAAAATCAATGGTATCTTTCCTCTTTATTTTCCTTTTGTGGTTCTTCTTGCAAGTAATGCTTCAATGATGTCAAGATCTTCATCATCACTGTCACTTTCAATCTGCTTCCCTTTTGAGTATCTATCCTTCTTACCAAGGTTTAATTTAGCTTTGAATGGAAACTCAAGATTGCTAGAGCTGGGAGAGTAATTGTCAAAGTTTCCCAACTCAAAAGTGTAAGCCTTCCCACTAATTTATCCAAAGTT
Organism: Thuja plicata; assembly: GCA_018584345.1. Classification (NCBI taxonomy): domain Eukaryota; kingdom Viridiplantae; phylum Streptophyta; class Pinopsida; order Cupressales; family Cupressaceae; genus Thuja; species Thuja plicata. Next base: position 1,240,356 of record MU223461.1, on the reverse strand, counting down.
ATATCTTAATTGCACCTCATCTCTAGAATAGTTGAAACTATAATAGCATAGATAGGAAGTAAATTTCTTAGTACCTTGCTGATCACTATTGTATCTTTAATTATTCCACCTACAACTCTTATGGCACTCACAATCTTCTTGATTCTTTCACTGTATCTTGTAATGTCTTCTCCTTCTTTCATTTTCATTTGATCAAATTGTCCTCTTAGACTTTCTTCTTTGGCTCTCTTTACATTTGCATCTCCTCCATGAATGTCCTGTAATTTATTCCACATATCATAGGCTATAGGGCAGTCCTTGACTTCATCAAATCTCAAGTATCTGAGTGAAGGAGCTATATCAATCATCATTATGTAATGAAGCTTATGTTCCATCATCTATTCCATAGTCATAGTCCCTATTGGTTCCACATATTTGCTTTCCAAATTTTGCAAACCAGTATCTCCGATAGTAGATAGATTTAGCTTCATCAACTCTTTCCATGATAGGAATTTGTCTTTGTTTAGCTTTGGGATCTCCCTTCTGTAAGACATCTATGATCATTAGCTTAGGTATTGAAACCTTCTCTGAAAGCACTTGATGCTTTGATACCAATTGTTGGAAATGAGATAAGTAACTACGAGGGGAGGGGTGAATCAGTTACTCCAAAAAACATTGTTACTCGGTTAATTAAGATATTCTTTTGTAACTCGGGTGTCAAAGCAATCTTTATAATATCCAATGCAATTATACTTTAGAGATTAAGTGGAGAAACATAAAGCATAAATCAAATAACATATACATAGGTGACACTAAGATTTAACATGGAAACCCAATATGGGAAAAACCACCAATGTAACTAGTTACTATTTTTCACTCTTCTGAAGTGATCCCTTTTAGGAGCCAACCCTGTTAAAGGTTACAATAACACACTATTAGGTGTGACCTTTTTAAAGGATTTAATCACCCTGTGAGGAGTGGCCTTATTAAAGGTCTTCAACACTTCAACATAGAAATGCTACCTTGTGAGAGGATTTACAAAAAGATTGTTAAGTCTACTTTGTTAAGAGATTTTAAATCATAGCTACAATTGCAAGAGAGTAAAAATGAATTGACCTGTATGTGTAAGAAACTGTCTTTGCTAATTTAGATCTCTATTCTAATTATGACTAGATCCTTGTTGATCAGATGTTCTATTGCAGCTCCAAGTGATCTATACTCAATCAAAATCCTATATGATTTCACCTTCACTCTTCATATCACAAAATTCCACACTTCTGCTTTCACACTCTTGCTCATCCACACATTCAATCCAAACTTGAACTTTCATATATATGGTAAGCCCTGTCAAGTTGGATTGAATATACTTTTAAATAATAAAACACAATTCAGTTGGGCTCATATAACCAATTAATTATAGAATGTAAATCACAGTTAGTCGACTGCCACTGAATGCCTGACCATGACTGAAATGCCCGAGTGACTCGGTCAACACTGAACTTCTTCAATACCCAACTGAGCTCAGTCAAAACTAAAATAACTCATTCTATTCATCAAGTGTGCTTGGTCTGAATGTAGACATTTGTGTAACATCACTACATAAGTGTATATACATGTGTAGCACCAATGACAATACACAATTGAATAATTGTCTTCAACAAGATTGTGTTTGAAGTTGGTTCTCTAGGTAACCTTTTATTTTTGGGAGGCAGGGTCATTATTCTTGCTTACACTATGAATTTTGTGGTTTTCACCAAAATTTTAATTTTTTATGATTTTTTTAGGCCTTTCTATGTCTCAATGTGATTTTAATTATGCATTTTTAGTTAGATGTTGTGGTTTTGGGCTGACTAGTAATGTGCTACTCATTTTATCCATACATTGCCTTTGTGGCACACCAATGTATTAAATGTTTATGGATATATTGGAAGATGTAATAAGATGTTTTAGGTCTACTATATAACCTAGCTTGGATGACTTTTAATAGAATATGTTTTCCATGCCAACTTGTCAGGATCATTGTCTTAGCTTGAGTTAATTGATGTTTTTATTTTTTTTGTGATGTATATATAGAATATCAAATCATTTGCAAGTATTTCTAGATAGTGGAAGATGTCAAATTAAGACACCAAATTTTTGTGGTGTGTTGGTTCCCAAATCAATAGATTGGAAAGTTCAAAATATGCCAATCTTTGTTCCCTTGTGCTCAAACTCTCCAAGTGACTTGGCCAACGAATGGGATTAAACAATTTATGGTTGAACTCCCCTACACTTTAGGTTCTATAGGACCTAGGTTAATTAACCTCTTCACCAACTGGCTCTTCAAGTCAATTATTTTTATAGAAGATTGCATCCTTTGTCTACTTCTAATTTCTACTTCTAAGTGGCATGTATTTGAAATAGACTTGACTTGTTTGTTGATTACTTGATTTTTCCTTCTTTCTTTGCCTAGCTCTCCTCTAATTTATCTTCCTTTTATCACTTTCTCCTCTACGAATGTTTAATTCCTATAATTATCTGATATAAATATATCTATACTTCTATTTCTTCTACTTTGCGCTGCTTTATCTTCTCTTACTGAAAGTAATGATTGATTTTGTTTGAAATTTACATCTTTTATGTTTAAGACCTGTCTATTATCCTTATTGGGAACATAGTCACCCCCCTTTTAAATCTTCATGTATAACTTTGTGAGATATTTTTTAAATTTACCCCTTAGATAAATCTATCAACCATTTAATTCTATCAATATAATATGATCAAGTACACAACACACCAATCAAACTAATTGAGTTTAAATTCTCGTTAAGAAGACCAATTAGAAAAGAAACATAAGGAAAACACTTCTCAAATGCTTCTTGATATTTAGATTAATTCGAGGACAAATAACCCATTTGCACAATAATTTAAAATGCCAATTAATTCCTTGAATCAATAATCACAAAGAATTGACTCGAAAAGAAAATAATCCACACCATAATTGCATAGAAAGAAATGAGTCTTTATATTAACTTTGAAATGTTGAGTAAATCATATTTAGAGTACTGATATTGCTTCTATTATTCCATATTCTAATATTTACTTTTTTCCTTTTGATTACATTTGAAAGACACACACACACACACACACACATGAAATAGAGAAGAGGACATACCTATTCATTAAGTTTTTTGGGAACATAATTAAAACTAACAATTAATAACAAAGAAGACTAATCATTATCTTCATTTAACCAAGCCTGTACTTGTGAGATATGTGATTTATACTTCTCCTCATGAGTATCAACATCATGGATAGTATTTTGTGCCTTAAACTCAATTTTAAACATGGTCTCCATATCCCTACAGCTACCTTCAAGGGTTAGTCCATCTCCCCTTGCAGTATCAAATACCTCTCTTAGAAGGTTGTTGCACTCCTCTAACCAAGCACTATGTTCCTTTAATTATCCATCTTTAAGAAATGGGTCATGCAATCCTAGCTTCACTGTATCTCCAAATCCTTCACATTCTAATTTTAAATCACCTATAAATTTACCATGCTTATCTACTAGTGCTTTACCCAATGGAACATCACTAGAGTCACAATCATTGACACTTTCTTCATGCAATCTGGCATTCATCCTATCCTTTAACTGCTGATGTAACTTGTATGCTTTTAGGGATGATTTTTGTGACACACAAAATTTGTCAATCCATGAAAAAAATTAAAGAACATGTGGCATAACAATGTTGAAATAGTTTCATACTTAATTTTACAGTTGAGACACCATCTTTCTATGTTCCTCTTGTAATTCTTTATGTTCAATCTCTAAACTAGAACCTTCACCAGATGTTATTCTCATTAATTTTTCTCTGAAGGATGTGTTATCCAACTACATCTAAGCCTTTTTCTATTTTCAAAGTGTTCTTTTTTCTAATCGGCAATTTGATTTAAGCTTTGTTTAAATTGGCAATATTTATGCACATGTCTACTGTAGAGATAGGATCAATTTCACCTACCTTAAATTTCATCATATGTCCAAAGGAATTGTTAATATCAATGATTATGGGCCTTTTGTTAGGTGGATACAAAGCCAAAATCATCATTGAATCATCATCAGGATCAAACCTTGATCCAATGTAAATTTCCTTTACCCCTTCTATATTTAAATTGTATTATATTTCCTTGTCATGTACAAAACTATCAAAAATCAAAGAAGCACCCAGATCCCATACAGGAAACACCATAACAACAACCTCAATGAGTAATTTCCTGCCCCTTTCAGGGGTCATATTTTAGAATTCATGGTCAATGTCAACCTTCAGTCTTTCTTGCAAGTATTTCTCATTAACAGGGTAACACTAGGGATGGATTCTCTCAATCTCTTTCCTGTGAAGTTGTACAAGAATGATTGGAATTCTTTGGATTTGAAAAATCTGTCATCAAAGATAAAAGACTCATACATTGTGACTCTAGCATCCTCATCAACATGAAAACCTTTGGATACTTGATCTTCTCTATTGATAGGCCAAAACTGGGGTACAAAGTGTAACATAATTTGATGTTCAACGATGAAATTCAATTTGGTCTATACATGTGCCAATCCAAGGCATAAGTTTGTGAAAGGTGTCTGGGAGATATTTCATCAAGGGGTAAAATTAGTGAGCTATGTGGGGATGAATGTAGATAGAACACACATAAATAAACCTATTGAAAACCAAAGGAATTATGGTGATAGGAATTGTCACTTCCTCATGATAAGAACAACAAAAATAGTAACAATTCTAGAAATTAAATTCACCACTCCAAAGAAAACTAATTTGGAAATGATAAAGAAATACAAATAATTAAAAATTAGTCTAAATAAATAATCTCATAAACAACAAACCACACTTTAAAATAACAAAAAGAACATAAGTAAACTAATTAAGAATAAATAATTATACTATGCAAATAGAACACACATTACTACAACTATGAAAGCTAGAGAATCACCAGATATCCCAGAAAGTGGTTCTCCTCCTTAGTCCTTCTCATGATGAAATATAAGATGTGTGTTTGAATATTGTACCTACAAATAACCTACAAGAAAACACTTCAATAACTCATTGCATCAATTGTAGTATAAATAAATCACTCAAATCAAACAATTGAAATCAAATTAATGCCTCCTATACATGAAGATTACTATCTAATTAATTTTTCTCTTAGAATTGGGAATTAGATCAGTAAATGACACTTGTGACATGGAGGATTTTACTCAAATTCATCTAAATTGGTACAATTTTGATCTAAAATAGATGCAATTAAGCTAAAATGCAAGCTAATTGATCAAATTATGCATCTACATGATTCATTAAGCTAAAAATTGAGATGAATTTGATCTAAAAATGATGAAATAATAAAGTGTTCTCTAGATATAATTTCTACGAATTCAAACTAGCATTATGTCTATGCAACATGAAGGATGGATATGAAATGAAATTAGCATTATCTACTTGCAAATGAGAATGGATGCATAATGCCTTGATTGATCTTGATTTTATAGATTCTCTCTTGGAGGGAAAATTTAAAATTTGAATTGTGTGGTTGAGATTCAATTGGAGATGTGTGGTGTATATTCAAACTTGAAAAATATGTGTCCTTTCATTTGATTGGTTGATGTGTTGACTTAATGCCATGTGGAGAGAATATTAAGGAATTAATTAAATCCAAGTAATTAATATCTTTAGCCATGGGGAATTTTTATTTTGATTTAATTAAATGGCTTAGAGCATTAATTTATGTTTTCTCTTTGATTATTAGTCTTTGATGCTTGATTATTTGATGACTAATTTTTTATTAAATTATGTAGGAAAATTGATTAAATTTACTCACACAATTATGATTGAGACCTGATTTGATGTCTTGATTACGAACTAGGGAAATTTGAATGAGATTTAGGCATTTTGGTTTGATTAGACCAATTTTAGTTGGTTAAATTTACCCCTCTTTGAATTTATGTGTGATCACTACATTGATTCAAAGAATATCTGATGTTTGATGTTGGCAATATTTTGATTGAGTGAACAGTTTGATACTAATTCTCATGAAACTGATCACCACCTGACTAATGTTCGATATTTATAGATTGAGACTAGAATAACCAAATTTATGTGAAGTGATGAAATTGATTACCTGTCTTATGTTGATGATAATGGATAATCAATTAGATGTGATGCGATGAAATTGAATACCGTTAGCAAATATTATGAGAACTTGAACAAATAACCAGTTTGATGTGAAGCGGTGAAACTGATTACCGTTAAAAAGATTTTGATAAGATGAACGAATAACTAGTTTGATGTGAAGTGATGAAACTGATTACCATTAGAAAGATTGATCGAGAACTTGAACAAATAACCATTTTGATGTGAAGCGATGAAACTTATTACTATAAGAAACATGATCAAGATAATTAATTTGATATGGATTTTGATCAGGTCAATTATCAGATGATGTTCTGATAAAGAGAGTATCAATTTGATGTCATGTGATAAAATTTATATCCCCCTGGTGATGTTGAAAACTGATAAGTTTGAGCAAATCGATATGAAACCTAATGAAATTACTCATTCCAAGATTGATTGATTTAATGATTTAAAACCACCAACTTGATATGATACCTGATGAAGTTGATGCCCCTACTGATGAAATTTTATTTTTTATATGAAACCTAGTTTGAAGACTTTATTTGATTGATAATTTTATGAATAATAATATTTGATCCTTTTGATCGACTGGTTCAATGATTGATGAAGAAGATTTGAAAAATGCACTGAAATGCACTGATTGTGTATCAAATGATTATGAAATAAATTTGATAATGCTTTATTTATCAAATATTTGATTGATGTGTCAATTATGTTGATCATGCCCTCTCAGAAGTGAAATCAAAGGAAATTACCTGATTAAATGAAGAATTAGTTAATTTTTGAGAAATTTGCATCGATTTTCAATTTTGATTTCGAAAAATATGATGAAAAAGATTGACACCCTTTTGATCATTAGGGTTTATTTGATATTGGTTAGATGAAAGAATTGATCAAATGATGGGTAAAAATGACCAAAAAGATGTTTAAAAGGTCATTAATTAGGAAAAAAATAAGTTTGAATAGGGTTAAAAACCCATATCTACTATTCATTTTTACTTTTGCCTTGTGAAGATTTGAGAACTCTAGAGAGAATGTGTTGATTCCTATCGAATCCCATCGTTTCAAGATGATCAGACGACATCAGATACCTACCCACTATGTATCATAGTTATGTCAACCATCCAAAGGATTTAATTCATGCATTTATTTCTTTTTTTGTACGAAAACATGCTCGAAATAGTTATTTTCATTATGTTTCATTTACAGAAAATTTTGTTTCATTTCCCATCTTTTTGCTTTCATTTGCAGTTGGATTTTTGTGTTTACGAGAATTGTTCTTTCATTTTCAGTTAGGGAAATAGCTTTTTGTTTCTTTATTTACCATCTGCATGTCTTTGTCTATTGTCCATGGCATGTCATTTAAGATAAAATGTCATTTTTCATCCATACAACTTCATTTCTTATTGCGTTGTTTCATTTACAGGAAATAGTTTTGCATCTATGAGGTGTTTTTTTGTTTACAGGGGGTCCTGCCACATTTCCCATATAATATTGCATTTACAGGATAATTTTTTTCATTTCCCAGAGTTCCTTCATTTTTGATAACTTTTCCTTTATTTGGAGACAGTGAGCATGTGTTTTTGCCTATATTTATGATTTTTTCGATCCGATTTCAACTTTGATTTCCTTTTGAGTCATTTTGTTGCAAATGTTGATTGTGTTTAGCATGTTTGTTTACTGATGTCTACCTCTCTTTTCTTGTTTTTAAAGCATGATATTGGAAATCTTAGTTTCCATAGTCAGTACCCCCGAGTATTCAGTCTGATTAGCTTCCTGACTGATGATGAGTGTAGATTTATTTTGCACTGTGGCCTCTTCCACTTTATTGATATGCCCGAGTATCAGGTTAATCGATGATTGTTGATTTCTCTTGCTAAGAGATGGAACTCAAAGCACAAAATCTTCCACCTTCCCACTAGAAAGATTAATTTGATGTCGGAGGATGTTTACATGATCCTCCATATTCTAGTTGTGGGGGATATTGTATAATATGATCAGACTTGTTAGCAGGGTATTGTTGCATCTCATCGGGTCTTCAATGATCCTTACATTTATAGGCAGACTATCTCATGGGATTATATGGAGGCCCATTATAATACGCTTTCTACTGTGCTTTTTGGATTGATTGGTGGTTTCCTTGTTCTAGAATGGAGTTCTCAGGAATTTTATTATGGTTGGGGCTGGTTATTAGAGGACTTACTACAGAGACCTTGACACTTTTCTTGGGGTTCCTATTTACTTACACATATGTATCATGAGCTCCATCATGTTATTTATATATGATCAAAGTATGTCTATTTGTGTGATACTGTGCCACCCTATCCTCGTGCCACTACTTGCAATCTATTGATTAAGATGGTACATACTATGGATTTATTATTCAATGCTACTAACATGTGATGTAGGTATGTTTTTGATGTTAGTGTATAAGATACTTGATCATGATCATACCAGAGATGTCACCTAATTAGATTGAAGTTCTGATATTAATGTCATCTCCTTTTGATTTGCCTTCACAAAGAGAGTCATGTTTAGCTCAATCTAAGAAAATCAATGCAACTCTAAATGTATGCATCCTATTATGCAAATTTCATGAGTATCTTGTCATTTATTTTGATCTTTAGTTTTTTTTTTCATCATTGAGCATTTTGTAATGTAGAAGTAGATATGACCACCATTGGTACATAGTTAATCATGATGATACGAATATAGTCTTACTCTAATTTTTAATCAAGTACAACCACCACTAGTACTCAGGCGACTATGGTGATATGAATATTGATTTCACTAGATTCAATATTGTAGTTTTATACAAGCATCAAGATATGAGAAATCATGATGAACAAAGTGTAATCTTACCAACCTCCATCTAGGTTAGAAATATTTAGATTTGAGGTATGTATAGTGTACCAAAAGCATGGAGGATCTTATCATAGACACCCAGATTATTTAACCTTTGAATTCATCATAAAAATATCCCACAAGCAGCAAAAAAAGAAAACACCATATTCCCTCCTTGGTCTTGTATTTACTTCACATCCAAAAATTCCTCAAGAAATATGATAGTCAAAACTCAATGATCTTCCAACAAACAAGGAATGATTTCCCCCTTCTGTCTAGTACAAATATTTGATATTGTCTTAGAGTTTGAGTATTTTGAAATATGATGTTGATTATCTATCTAAAAAATTTCATCATAGACATCACAAAATATATGTCCAGTAGACATTGTTGGGATACATACCACAAGAAGAAACCAAAGAAAACATCATAGAGTTGCTCGAGACATGATAAGAAAAAACTTGAATCAACAAAGAACAAATAATGAATATTGTCGTGTCATCATCATAGTTTCTCTTGTATTATTGACATCATTGAGTTACCTAGAAGACATAGATATCATGTGATGCCCAAAAATTCGGGTCCAAAACACAACCAACAAATTTTATTTGTTTAAAGAGAAAAAGATCCACGTTGAAGTTGTGGGAAAGAGGATTCAACGCTGTGGTCACAAAAGACTCTGGCGATCAACCTCAACAATGTTGAAACCATATGATGCTAGATGATTTTGATATAATCGAAGAAGATCGTTGATCATCTTCTCGGTCAATATCGTCGATCATCGATCTAAAAGCTTATAGGTTATCTAGGAGGAATTGAATGTTATAGTTTACGTCATTCTAAAAATAGGCTAACCATATCCCAATAGGGTACATATCAAGCCAATATGATTCTATAATTGTGTGGTCTATTTAAGGAAATAATGAATATAAAATTTAATTTGACATTTACATCAATATTCATTTTCAAATGAATAAATACTAGTTCAATTTATAATTACAACATACCCATTAATCAATGAACTTTTAACCAATTAATACTCTCAAAGGTAACATTAGTTTATGATAAATATTATCAAAGTTTATGATTCAATAACATTTATGGTATTAATTGATACATATGATATATATTAATTAATTATAATATTT
>MU223461.1:1206616-1230115 GCA_018584345.1 Thuja plicata | reverse complement strand
TTCCTAATCTAGGAAAACAAAATGCAGAATAATCCTATTAGTCTAAGATCTAACAAATCCTTGTTCAGGGTTCTAATAATATCACCAAAACCTCACTATGGTATAACCATATAATACATCATCAAAACATTACTCATCCTCCTTGTAGGAGTTACTAGAATCATCACATTAACTATTAATTTAATCCAAGATAACTTAAGACTTAACACATAACTAATTTGGCATTTACATCTCGACTTCTTGAATCTAATCCTTTCGAAAAAAGTACTCAATGGACCCTTAATAGTCTAGTTGGATCTATGATCTGCAGGGTAACATACTACATCCAAGATTCACTTACACAATTAACAACCTAGAGATATCACCTTTGTCATTGCGACAATAAAAAAGGTACTGATATGAAGGTACAATAGATAGTTCTATCCCGAGGTACAAATCTGTTAGGGATTTACCAATCATCTAGATACTACAACACCCCTTAATCCTTCAACATCGAAGTGTCGAGGGAAAGGTGGAAATGGGGTGGGCCTTACATATCAACATCTAGGAAAAGACCATCTCTTGGTAGATTGTTGAAAAATAGCTTTGGTTTTTGAGTGGTGTTTAAAAACACTGTTTTTTTTTTGAAATGATAGATGAGTATATTTATTGATCACTTCTAATTAGGATATGAACGAGTGATGATATGATTAAAAAATTGCCCGCAGTCAAAGACAATAAGACATCTGATTGGTGCTGTTGAATTAACACCATTGTTGATATGGTGTTGATGAAACACCATTTTTTGATGTGGTGTTTATGAAACAACATGAATTTTCCCCCAAGGATAATTGACTGACCTGAGGATAAGACATAACACGATTCCAAGCCATAGTTTTCAAGATGCATGACCAACTAATATGTACAAAGATGCAAGAGCATTCACATGTATGTATAAGTGACAAATTTGATGCATGTGAGATGGTAAAAGAAATTCATTAATATATGGAGCTAATGATTACAAGTAGTGCCAGATTGCCAAGTTTTCACCACTTGGAGTTTATTGTTATTTTTTATACCAAGGTACCTATTTAAAAGGTTTTCATTGAGGCACTTTTCTTTTTTTTTTTGTACTTTTGATCTATTTGTTTTTTTTTCTTAGTATCAAGGCGCCTTGTTTACTATGTTTTTTCCAAGAATACTCTTCTTTTTTTAGGACATTTTATGATGTTTCTGCTTTTCTTCATGCTCAATATATACTATTTTTGCATTTTCTCAGGAACGCTTTCGGCTATTTTTGGATTTTATCCAGATCAATATATGCTATTTTTTGGATTTTCTCAGGATCAATATATGTTTTTTTTGGATTTTCTTAGGAACACTTTCTTTTGTTTTTGGATTTTCTTTGGATCAATATATGTTCTTTTTGGATTTTCTTTGGATCAATTTCAACTTAACAAACATTTGACTTCAGGATGTCAGTTATAGAATTTCTTCAAGTGAATTGTATTGATGGGATCTAGAAATATATTTCCTTCTGGTATTGAGATTTGATATTCTCTTGACCCATATATTGCTATAATGATGAAGGATCCCAGCCAGTTGGGTTCAAATTTACCCTTATGTTCTCTATGTTGTTGATTTTTAGGGTTATCTCTTAATACACGATCTCCAACCTAAAATTATTGATGATGTACTTTCTTATTGTAACCTCTCAACATCCTCTTCTAATAGACTCTCAAATGAACAAATGCCTCTTTTTTGTGCTCATCTAAAAGTTCTAGCTCTTGAATTCTTGATATTTTGTACCCTCCATTTTTTACAAGCCCTCTCAATGATACTCTTAGAGATGGAATTTCTACTTCAATAGGTAAGACTACCTTGGATCCATATACAAGAGAAAAAGGAGTTTCTCCTGTTGGAATTTTGATGGTAGTCCTATAGGCCCACAGTACTGGATTCAACTGTAGACACCAAAATTTTCTTGATTTATTGACTGTTATATGTAAGATCTTCAAGATTTTTTTGTTTGAAGATTAATCTTGTCCATTACCTTGTGGGTAATAGATCAAAGAAAAATGTTGTTTTATTCTAAAATTTTCACATAATTCATCTATATCATTATTTTTTAAATTCCCCCTATTATCTATCACAATTGAAGAGGGGATTCCATACCTACAGATGATGTAGTTAAGGATGAACATAGACACTTGTTTTCTAGTCACCTTGATCAAAGGTATGGCTTTAACTCACTTTGTAAATTACTCCATGAATATGATAATGAACTTGTATCTGTTGGATGATGAAGGATATATTTGGCCAATGAGATCAAAGGCCCATTATTGAAATAGATAGTGTGTAATGAATGGTAATAACTCCCTTTCTATAGTGTGAATCAAGTTGCCATGCAACTTACACTTGTTTCAAGACTTATCATATTTAATTTCTTCTCTTTCCATGTTAGGATAGTAGTACCAAAATCTAAGGAGTTTCTTAGCTAATGAAAGATCATTAAAATGAGATCCACAAATACCTTCATAGAATTCTTGTAATGCACACTCAGATTATTCCCATTATACACATCTAAGTAAAGTACCATCTAAACCATGCCTATATAGATCATTAGCTATGATTACATAATGCGATGAAGTTTATATCATCCTTGGTTCAAGAGCACCCTAGTTAACCTAAGGGTTCATTTGGAACTTATGGTTTCATTCAAGGTCCTAGTGACCTTTAGATCATGTTAGTACCCTAGGTTTCACATTGGACTTCTTTTGTAATACCTAGTTCCAAGATTGGCATTTTATAAGCCCTTGGTCAACTATTGGTCAATGAATGTCCAAAACCTAAATTATAGGTTATTTTCATGTTTTTCATGTTTTAATCCATTAGGGATCACAAAATAAAGGTTTGGACCAAGTTTGGTCACCTAGTATGCAAAATTGTAAAATATTGCAAAATTGCTCAAAAAGTTGTCAAGCAACTTTTGAGCAACATTGACAACTTTTGTCAAAACTTGTAAAATTAATTCCAAAATGGCTAGTTAGTTTTAAAATTAAATGTAAACATTGGGAATTCCTACATAAGCCCTTATAGGTAGGTGGTAGGATGATGATGTAATTTTGGCATTGAAATCAATAAAGATCAAGCATTTCTCCTCAAATCTGTGAAATAGTTAGTTGGTACAGACATGTACGGAAGAAATTGAATGAAAGTATGAAAAACCAAGTTGGCCCTATGAATTATCTTCCTTTTTCACTTTTTCTAATGTATTAATTTCTATACATTTCATGTTATTGAATTTTCATTCTCGCTGTCTGGTTTGTAGGCCCTAAATCAGGGTTTCAATAAGAATTGTGTATATTTATTGTTTGCACAATGGGAATTAAATGACCCTTGGTGGAAATCATGTTTTGATTATTTTATTTAATAATATGCAGGTTGGGTTTTTCAAAATGTAGGGATATGGGCTTTCCATGATGCCCTAGGTGTACATGTCCATGTGTGCACCAACTAGTGAATTAGGACAACCCACATAAATTTTTTTTGGGGATTCATCAAGACCTCAAAATTGGTGTAGAAGACCCTCATACATTCCCTCACATGATCCAAGTATTGGTTTGGGAATTGGATGCAAGGAAATAGCACTTGTAGTGTAAATGTAGACCTAATTAGGCCTAATTATAGTAGCACTTTTGTGTGTCAACATGTCTTCCTTTCATCTTCATGTTTTGGTGCTTAAGTCTAATAACTTGGGCCATAAAGGGTATCTAAATCCCTAATTTTTCCAAGGGGTTATGTGGAAGTATTTTGTGTAAGATAAAAATCCTTCGAGAAAAGGCTACAAGCCAATAGGAGGGTTTCTAAACCAACTATGTTCGAAAGGTTTCATATGTTGAATAGGATCATGGAATACTTGTCTTAGGGACCTAAAATGGCCACATCCATTAGTGTAGGTCACCCCTAGTCCTTGGAGTCATTTTATGGGGTATTGTTGATAATTTGGGATAAGTGCTTAAGAGCCAATCATTTGGAATTGGTGTTCTTGACTTGGTGGAACCTATTGAGTAGGTTTCCCTATGGGTAGTAGGTTGTGATAACCTAGATCCAATTCATTTATGCACTTGTGATAAGTGTAGAGCACTTTTTCCTCTTGGATTTGGGGTATTGAAGGATACATTGTCCTTTTGAGTCCTTTTGAGGCTTCTGTCTATCCACTCTATATCAAGTGGTATCAGAGCTATGTCTACTCATGAGGATGAAGAAATACCTGCAAGGGTCACAAATATGGAACTTGCAAGGATAGTGAGAGAACAGAAGGTAGAAAATGCAACCTTGACTAGGAGGCTTCAAGAATTGGAGAACAAGGTAGAGAGGGGAAAAGAAGACACATCTGGTGGTGAAGAAGGGAGTGAAGAGAAAGGTGACCCCCTGATTAGGATGTGAACATTCCTGTAGACTAGAGACCCCTCCTAGATGCCTTAAAATCTATGGGGAGAATAACCATGGAGGATAAGTTGGATTTACCAACTTTCAATGGAAAGATGAATGCAGATTTGGCCTTGGAGTGGATTGAGGCTTTGAGAAGCTTCTTTGAATGTGATGAAATCCTCGAGAAGCAAAGATTAAAAGATGAAAAGATCCAAGTTTAAGGGAAAATCCTTAACTTGGTGGAACTTCACCCAAATAGTTTGGGAGAAGAATGGGAGAATCATGATTACTTCATGGAACAAGATGATAGCATTGATCAAATAGACATATGTGCCTGAAGATTATGGGGTGAAACTCCATAGAAAGAAGAAAAACATAAAGAAAAAAGACATGGATGTAGGTTCATACACCAAGGAGTTCTTAAAACTATTCATGAAGACAAATGCAGTAGAGGATGAGGAAGAAAATCTATCAAGGTACATGAATGGTCTTAAGGTATCCATTCAAGAAGAACTTAGCCTACACTGCCCTATATCAGTAAACAAATGTTACCAAATGGCACTAAAGGTAGAGGAGAAGTAGAAAAGAAAACAAGATTTTGGTAAGGGAAAGAGCAATTTTTGTGAAAATAATTTTAGAGGAAGAGGTACCTCTTGGAATAGAGGATAATACAGTGGCAACAGCAGCAAGACCCTTGACCAAAGCCAAGGAGACATGGAACAAGGTGACTCAAATTTTAGAGAAAACTAAAGAGGAAGAAGAACCTTCAATAGAGGGATAAAAAATACAGGAAGAGGTAATGGACCTCTAAGGTGTTACTATTGCAATCAACTAGGACACCATGCAGGGAGATGCCTTGAGAAAGGGAACAACAAAGATTAGGGGGAGAGAAGGAAACAACTCATCCAAGAAGATAATGCCAATCCAAGGGACCTAGAACCAGAGGAAGGAGCATGTCTGATGATGAGGAAATTCTTCCTTCAAGTACCACAAAATCAAGAACCACCTCAAAGGAAGAACCTCTTCAGGACAAAGATCAAATGCCATGGAAAGGTATGTAATCTACTGATAGATTTTGGTTCAAATTAAAATTTAGTATCTCTTGAAATGGTTCAAAAACTAAATTTTCCTAAGAATCCACACCCCTTTCCCTACCATGTCTCTTGGCTAACCAAAGGTCAACAAACTTTAGTAACTAAACAAGCATGGGTAGAATTTTCTATTGCAAACTTCAAAGATAAAGTACTTTATGATGTTGTGGAATTGGATGCTTCCCACATCCTTCTAGGAAGGCCTTGGAAATATGATGTGGATGCCACACATAATTTTAGGAAGAAAACCTACTCCATCACCAAAAATGGGGAAACTTTCACCATGAAGCCCCTACCTGATCCTAAAATAGAGAAAGAACCTACTGTCATCACCTTGGGTGAAAAGGAAATGTTGCAAGTGTTGAAGGAACCTAAGACTAAAGCCTTTTTCCTAATCTCTAAGCCCAAGTATAACATGAGAGATAATGATAAATACCCCATACCAAATGAAATCAAAGAGCTGCTAAATAAATAGAGTGATGTCACTGCTAGTGACCTGACCACAAGCCTCCCTCCCTTAAGAGATATCAATCATCAAATAGACCTTATACCTGGTTCTTCCCTACCTAATAAGGCCCCATATAAGATGAAACCTACTCAGCATGCAGAGATTACTAAACAAGTAAATGAATTGCTAGAGAAAGGATTAATTTAGAAAAGTCTTAGCCCATGTGCAGTCCCATCTGTTCTTGCCACTAAAAAGGATGGTAAATGGAGATTATGTACAGATAGAAGAGCCATAAACAAGATCACTATAAGATATAGTTTCCCTATCCCAAGAATGGAATATTTACTTGATCAGTTGGGAAATGCATTTTACTTCACAAAAATTGACTTAAAGTTAGGATGCCACCAAATAAGGATAAAGCCAGGAGATGAATGGAAAATAGCTTTTAAAAAAATTGAAGGCCTTTTTGAGTGGTTGGTGATGCCATTTGGGCTGAGAAATTCCCCAAGCACATTCATGAGACTCATGAATGAAATATTTATTGACTTTATTGGCAAATTTTTAGTCATATATCTTGATGACATTCTAATATTCAGTCATAGCAGGGAAGAACATCTTAATCACATTGAACAGGTTTTAAGGAGACTTCATCAACACAAGTTAGTGATTAACTTGGAAAAGTGCATGTTCATGAAGAAGGAACTTGTGTTCCTAGGGTTTGTCATCTCACAAGGCACCTTAAAAATGGACCCTAAGAAGGTTTAAGTAATTGTCAACTGGCCTCCACCAAAGAAACAAGGTGATGTTAGAAGTTTTCATGGTCTTGCCACTTTTTATAGGAAATTCATAAAACATTTCAGTCATGTTTCTGCACCTATGTTGGACACTATTAAATGTGGTAAGAAGATTAAGTTTGTATGGACTAAAGAGGCTAATGATGCTTTCCAATACCTCAAGAATAGGGTATCTAAATATCCAATCTTAACTCTTCCTGATTTCAACAAAGTGTTTGTTGTGGAGACAGATGCAAGCAATTTGGCAATAGTTGTTGTCCTAAGCCAAGAAGGTAAGGTTGTCGCATTCTTTTCTGAAAAATTAAATGATGCAAAGAAGAAATACTCTACTTATGATTTAGATTTATATCCCATGGTTCAAGCACTTAAAAAATGGAGACATTATTTTCTCCCAAAAGAGTTTATAGTTTTTACTAATAACCATGCATTGAGTTTCTTCAATACTCAGGACAAACTAGGGGTTAGACATGTAAAGTGGATAAAACAATTGCAAGCCTACACATTTAACATAAAGCACAAAAAGGGACTATCCAAAAAATCTTCCACAAAGAAAACTAGTGGAGTTGGAAACAATCCTTGAGTCCAAGGTGCTCAAGCAAACCGAAAAATAGAAGTATATGCAATACCTGGTCAAGTGGAAGGACTCCCTAACATTGATGCTACCTAGATGACAGAGGAACAAATCAAGCAACATGACATCACTCTTGATAAATTAACCTCAAGTGGGAAAATGAGTTCAAAACCTCATGGGGAGTATAGTGCAGGAGCACCCTAGTTAACCCAAGTGTTCATTTGGCACTTATCATTTCCTTCAAGGTCCTAGTGACCTTTAGATTATGTTAGTACCCTAGGTTTCACATTGGACTTCTTTTGTAAGACATAGTTCCAAGATTGGCATTTTATAAGCCCTTGGTCAACTATTGGTCAATGAATGTCAAAAGCCTAAATTATAGGTTGTTTTCATGTTTTTCATGTTTTGATCCATTAGGGATCACAAAATAAAGGTTTGGACCAAGTTTGGTCACCTAGTATGCAGAATCAAAAAGTTGTCAAGCAACATTGACAACTTTTGTCAAAACTTGTAAAAATAATTCCCAAAGGGATATTTAGTTTTAAAATGAAATGTAACCATTGGAAATTCCTACATAAGCCCTTATAGGTGGGTGGTAGGATGATGATGTAATTTTGGCATTGAAATCAATAAAGATCAACGATTTCTCTGCAAATCTTTGAAATAGTTAGTTGGTACAGATAGGTATGAAAGAAATTGAATGAAAGTATGGCATGCCAAGTGGAACCTATGAATTATCTTCCTTTTTCACTTGGTCTCATGTATTGAATTTATATACATTGCAAGTTATTGAATTTTCATTCTTGTTGTCTGGTTTGTAGGCCCTAAATCAGGTTTCAATAATAATTATGTATATTTCTTGTTTCCACCATGAGAATTTAATGAACCTTGGTGAAAATCATTTTTTGATTATGTTATTTAAGAATATGTAGGTTGGGTTTTTCAAAGTGTAGAGAGGTGGGCTTTCCATGATTCCCTAGGTGTACATGTCCATGTGTGCACCAACTAGTGAATTAGGACAGTCCACATAAATTTTGTTTGGGGATTCATCATGACATAAAAATTAGTGTAGAATACCCTCATACATGCCCTCACATGGTCCAAGTATTTCTTTGGGAATTGTCTGCAAGGAAATAGCACTTGTAGTGAAAGTGCAGACCTAATTAGGCCTCCAACCTATCTTCCTTTCATCTTCATGTTTTGGTGCTTAAGTCTAATACCTTAGGACATAAAGGGTATCTGAATCCCTAATTTTTTCAAGGGGTTATGTGGAAGTATTTTTTTTAAGATAAAAAATCCTTTGGGAAAAGGCTGCAATCCAATAGGAGGGTTTCCAAAGCAACTATGTTCAAAAGGTTTCATATGTTGAATAGGATCATGGAATCCTTGTCTTAGGGACCTAAATAGGCCACATCCATGAGTGTAGGTCATCCCTGGTCCTTGGAGTCATTTTATGGGGTATTGTTGATAATTTGGGATAAGTGCTTAAGAGCCAATCATTTGGAATTGGTGTTCTAGACTTGGTGGAACCTAGTGAGTAGGTTTCCCTATGGGTAGTAGGTTGTGATAACCTAGATCCAAGTCATTTCTATACTTGTGATAAGTGTAGAGAACTTTTTGCTCTTGGATTTAGGGTATTGAAGGATACATTGTCCTTTTGAGTCCTTTTGAGGCTCCTGATTATCCACTTTGCATCAAGGCTTTTCTTCTCATTTGTGGATATGTTTTCAGGGATAATCTGATCTTTCAAATAAGATTATATCCGGTTGTATCATGATTAATCATGAGATAAGATTTGGCATACTAAGAGGGAATCAAGTGAATCATAGGTGGGATAGGGTAATTATTCCACCATGAAGTGATAGTGGAATTGTTATTCTTGGATCTAGAGAAATGAGGCTAGAATAGCCATAGCATCAATCACATTGTTCTCTGTTCTAGGAATTTTTTGAAAATTGATGAACAAAAAGTATTTCTTCAAATCACCAATAATTCTCTTTTAAGGCATAAAATTTTTCATCTTTATTTTGATATTGATCATTGATTTGATTTATAATTAGCTGAGAATATCCATAGATATGTATCTCCACAATATTCCATTCAATTGTCATTTTTATCCCATTCACTAAAGCTTCATATTCTGTGATATTGTTAGTACATGGAAATAAAAACTTTTATGCTTTAGGAATTGTGTATCCATGAGGTGTTATGAAAAGAATACTAACTCCTGACCCCTGTTGGGTGAATGATCCATCAAAGAAAATTTTCCAGGGATACTTTGTTAAGTGTAAGATTGCTTGATCCAAAAACTCTATATGCATCAGTTTATCATCTTGAAGTGGTTACTCCGCCAATTGATAAGCTATAACCTATCCTTTAATGTCTTTTATGTCAATTTATTTGATGTCAAACTCACTTAGGATCATCACTCACTTATCTAACCTATCAGTTAATGTTTCTTTATTCAACAAATATTTCAATGGATCAATCTTTGTTATTAGCTTTACTGAATGAGACAACATGTTTTGTCTAAGTTTTTGTGATGCCAAAAATGAATGTTAAGAAAGATTTCTCAATAAAAGTATAGTTGATCTCATAAGAGACAAGTGTCCTTCTTATATAATATATTTCTCTTTCTTTCCCTGTCTAATATTTGTGTGCTAGTAGAACCCCCAACGATGTGGCAGTTATTGATATGTACATAATAAAGGTTTTCCATGAATAATAGCCATTGGTATTAGTGGATTTTCCAAATACTATTTAATATGATTAAATTTATTTTCACACGTCTCATCCCACTTGAAAGTGACTCCTTTATGAAATGTTCTTGTGAACGGTTGTGCCTTATTAGCTAGCTAAGAAATGAATCGTCTGATTGATTGAAGCTTTCCTTCTAACATCAACATTTGAATGATATTCTTTGGAGGCTACATTTCCATGATTTCTTGTACCTTTTCTAGATCTACTTAATTTCCTTTAGCTAGGAAAACAAATCCTAAGAGTTTCCTAGATGTCACTCCAAATGCACATTTCTTTGGGTTTAGTCTTAATCACAATTGTTCCATTCTATCACAGATCCTTCCCAAATCTGCGAGGTGAGTTGTCATGTTAACTGATTTCGCCAATGTGTCATCCACATAATCTTACACATTCTTGTGTATCATGGAATATGGTAGTCATTTCTCATTTATAATTCACCCCAATGTTTTTGAGACCAAATGGCATGACATTCCAATAAAACATGCCCCAAGCACATTTGAATATTATCTTTTCTTGACCTTCAGCTACTATCTTGATCTAAGTGTAGCTCGAGAAGCCATCCATTAGTGATTACATTTCATATTTGGTGGTAATATTCATTATCATATCAATGTTGGGAAGTGGGAAGTCATCTTTAGGATAGGATCTATTGAGATCTTAAAAATATATTCACACTCTAATTGATTTATTAGGTTTTGATAAATGAACGATATTAGAAATCCATTTTGCATATGTTATAGCTCTGATAAAACTATATTTGAGGAGATTTTCCAGTTTTGCCTTGACTAGTAACACCACATATGGAGGCATTTTCTGTAGTTTTTGTTTTACTTGTTTAACCCCATGGACTATAGATTAATGATGCATTATTAGATAAGGGTCTAAGTTTGACATGTAAGGATAAGACCATGAAAAAATGATTTTCTTATCCCTGAATAATTGATGTAGTCAAGGATGGAGAAACCCAAAAAGAGTAATATGATCCTTATATCCAAAACAACACAACAAAAATGACAAGAACAAAAAGACAACAATGAGAAAATGACATACCAACCTTCAATTATGATCAGTGAATCAATAACAATATATCTGCAACATGCACTCTCACATGCCAGACATACATTCCTGATTAGCTCATAAATATCTTACAAAACCTACCCAATTTGTACTAGATAATCTTATGAAAAATCTCTTCCCTAATAGGAACAAGTCCATAAGATTAAATAGAAACTACAATCATCGGTTGGCCTAGTAAAGATCACATTTTCCAAGAATATGAAAATGTGTTACAAAAAATTAGGCCAGGACCCAAAAAAAATTGATTAACCTCCAATGCAAATAATAATATAGATGTTACAAAACAAATAAGTCATACTCAAACATAACACTGATTTGGCATGATCATGCTCGAAAAAAACAACTGAAAGACCATGAAAAAGATCATAAACCCAACCTCTGATCAGGAACATGAAGAAGAATATAGTCCTAGAATTAAAGTACAATAACTCTTGTGCGATGAATCCAAACAAGGTGATATCATAGGAAATGATCTAGCATAAAGATAAGAACACACAGAATAAATCGTAACTCAAATAGACAACTACAGATAGACCACCACTAGAAAAATTAGATTGATCAACAAGAAACAAATTTTTTTTGTTTGATGCAAGATTGCAAAGATCCCAAGATGCTCCTGCATCAGACACTCGAGGTAATTTAAAAGTGTGTCTCTCACTTTTTTGGGGCCAAAGGAAAACCAAATAGGTCTACCTCAGTCTAAGAAATCCATGATGAATCTTCAACTAGTATGTCCTTCCACTTGACTAGATATTCCATATATTGCTTATTTGTTGTATTTCGACCAACTCTACTATCCAAAATTCTCTCTATCTGCTCCATCACATTCTTAGGATATTTTTATCCAACATTTGATTCTCCACTACTACTACAATCTGATTCATGATATTCATACAAATCAGCTACATTGAAAACTAGTGATATATTCATATCCTTTGGTAATTCCACTTCATAAGCATTCCCTGAATCAAATATCCTTAAGATCTTACAAGGACCAAACTTCTTCATCTTCAACTTATTATAGTTACCAACTATAAATTTACCCTTGTGTATGTACACCATAACTTCATCTCCCACTTGAAATTCCTTATGTCTCCTCTTCATGTCAAATCTCCTTTTATAAACTTGATTCATTTCCTCCAAATGATGTCTCACTCCTTTATGTAATGACTCCATAACCTTAGCAAACTCCTTTACATTAGAAATCTTCTTAACTTCAGGAGTGATATCCCTTAATTATACTATTCCTTTAGGATTAAACCCAGTAACCACATCAAATAGTGTCTTCCCTATGCTCCTATTTATTGAATTATTGTAGGAAAACTCTACTTGAGGTAAAACTAAATCCCAACTTCTAGGCTTATATCCAACTAAACATCTCTAGAAGTTTCCCAAACTCTTGTTCACAACTTATGTTTGTACATCATTCTATGGATGAAAATTAGAACTAAACTTCAAATTAGCTTTCAAATTCTTCCAAATTTTCCTCCAAAAATATCCAAAAAATCTATTGTCCCTGTCTAATACAATGCTCTTAGGTAATCCATGTAATATCACAATATTCTTGAAAAACAAATAAGCTACATGCACTACATCGATAGTCTTATTACAAGGAACAAAATGTGTCATCTTAGAAAATCTATCTACAACCACAAAAATTGAGTCATTACCTCTCTGTGTTCTAGGAAATCCAAGAATAAAATCCATACTAATCTCCTCCCAAGGTCTGACTGGTTTTGTTAAAGGTGTACACAGCCCCACATTCTCACTACTTCCTTTTACAACTTGACATACCTTACAAATCTATACAAAATTCCTCACATCCTTCTAAACTTAGGGTCAAAGTAATTCTTACTCACCAAAGCTATTGTCTTATCAATGCCAAAATATCCTGCTAAACCTCCATTATGTTTCTCCTTAATTAGATTATCCCTCATGGAACTCCTAGGTATACATAACTTATTACCTCTAAACAACATTCAATCCTAAATGAAATAATCTAACCACTTACTTTTTTCAGCAACAATAGGTTCTTTACAAGCCTTCCAAGACTCGGCAAAGTCTAGATTTTCTTCATACAAGGTCTTCAATTCATCAAAACCCAATACAACAATCTTCATCTTAGTCAACAAAGTTCTTCTACTCAAAGAATCAGAAACTTTATTTTCTACACCACTCTTACATTTAAACACAATGTATATCTTTGCATAAACTCAACCCATCTCATATGTCTCTGATTCAACTTACCTTGGCTACCCAAATACTTCAATGCTTGATGATCTGTATACAATACAAACTCCCTAGCTAACAAGTAATATCTCCACTTCTTCAAAGATTGAATTATATCATAGAATTCCTGATCATTCACTGAATACCTTCTCTTAGTATCATTTAACTTCTCACTAAAATAAGAAATAGGTCTCCCTTCTTGAGTCAAAACATCTCCAATTGCATTTCCACTAGCATCACAGTCTACTTGAAATACCTTATTAAAATCTGGTAAAGCTAATACTGGTTGTTCAGTCACCTTTGTCTTCAATAAGTCAAAAGATTTGTGTTCTCTATGTGTCCATTTGAACTCATTTTCATCACCTCTCATAGTTTTAATCATTGGTCCATAGATTGAACTAAAGCATCTAATGAAATTTTGATTATGT
This sequence comes from Thuja plicata, assembly GCA_018584345.1. Classification (NCBI taxonomy): domain Eukaryota; kingdom Viridiplantae; phylum Streptophyta; class Pinopsida; order Cupressales; family Cupressaceae; genus Thuja; species Thuja plicata. The sequence goes on along the minus strand of MU223461.1, from coordinate 1,216,304 downwards.
CTTGGAGTTCCTACTAGATTTCTGTGTGGTGTGTCACAAATTTGGACTAGTTATGGAGGTGATCTGAAACTTGTAGAAGATCTTTGATAGATCTTAGATTTATATCTTTGTAATTGGCCGTAACCGGGAAAGCCTTATAGCCTGACATGTTTAATGTAATTTATTTTTTATGGAAATAGATCTCATATGTTGATTATATTTCTATTTTGCTGGTTGTTTCCGCTATTGTTTCTTTGGGCTGTATGTTTGGATAGTCCATTTTTGGACTCTCTGACTTGCACCCCATCAGTAGGCCACTCAACAATAGCTTCACTTTCTCAAGATCCATCTTAAATCCCCCAGCAGATATTACAAATCCCAATTATACCAACTCTTCTTTCATTAAATTACATTTCTTGATGTTTATCAACAACTTCTCTTCTCTCAACCTTTGCAATACTTTTCTAACATGCATCAGATGTTCTTATTTTCTCTTACTAAAAATCAAGATATCACCCAAATAAAAAATGGCATACTTACCCAAGAATCTCTTCAAGACTTCATTCATCAGTCTCATAAAATTACTAGATGCATTAGTCAATCCAAATGGCATCACCAACCACTCATACAATCCTTAATTTGTCTTAAATACAGTCTTCCATTCATCACCTTCTCTGATTCTAATCTAATGCTATCCACTCTTCAAGTCAATCTTGGTGAAATACTTAGCTCCACTCAAACAATCCATCAAATAATCCATATTTGGTAAAGGAAACTAGTAATTAATTATAATATGAGTAATGGCTCTTGAATCAGTACCCATCCTCCATTTTCCATCTTTTAGGTGCCAATACAATAGGTACTGTGCATGGACTCAGATTTTCTCTGATCAACCCTCTCTGCAACAAATATTGCACTTGCCTATTGAGTTCCTCATTCTCTGTTGGTGTCATCCTATATGCTTCTTTATTTGGTAAACTAGATCCTAGTATAAAATCCATGCAATGAATAATACTTGTTACAGGTGGTCATCCATCAGGTACATTATCAGATATGATTTCAGCATACTCATTCAACAATCCAAAAATTTCCTTAGGATTTTATTCTACCAAAAAATTCTTCCTTGAATCCTTAGGTACTAAATAAAAATACACATTATTATGCTTCATGCCATCCAAAAATTTTTTGTCATCCACTAAACAGATTCTTGCACTAGTACACACTTCAATCTTAAGAGGTTCCTTTAAAGGCAACATATTTTGTTTCATCCCATTAGAAAAAATAATATTAACATTCCTTATACCATAATGTATGGATTTCCTATCATATTTCCATGGTCTACCCAACAATACATGACACACATCCATAGGCATGATATCACACAAAACTTCATCATAATACTTCTAAATTTGGAATTTAACTACGCATTGTTCACTTACCAGTACCTTATGTTCATCTAGAATCCATGAAATCTGATAGGGTTTACGATGCTTCATCCTCTATAACTTTATTTTGTCAAATAACTCCTTAGAAGAAATCCAACCACCATTGAAGAAAATCCCACTCCTTTGTCTTCAATGTCTTTGATAGTCATTGCTCAGTGATCTTGTTTATATTTGGTAAAGTGTGTAACCAAATTAGCAGTAATAGTCTACAGATTTGGTGCCTCACCAGTCGCATAGAATCCAGTAACATGATTTATTAATTCCTTTTTGATCTTTTGAGGTTTGTCCAACCAAATAAAAATATCATGGACTCTTCTCAGCACAAATCTAACCCAATCTGGATGGAAATCATCAGGAATCTCAGGTGCATAGGTAAAGATTTTATGCATGTCCTTCAACTTTTCACCATCATTCAAGGTAATGAATTCATCATATATTTCATCATCTCTAAGATCTTCCTTCTTACAGTGTATGAATGAATGAATGTCTTCTGTTAGCAGTACACCATAGGCTATTGATGATAGGGCACCCATAGGATCATTCTCATTAGACTTTAATGGGTGTATCTTGAATATAAGTCTTGGATCATCCACAACATTGATAATCACAAGGGTATCCATAATGACATAAATTAGCTCTTAGTAGTAACACTCCTATAGAATATTCACTCAATAATAAATAACCTCCAATTTCACTGATAAATGTTCTTCACAACCGATATAATTCACTACTCAAAATCTCAATTTACACACAATAAATTCTCACAATCTCTTTAGAATTTTTACAAATGCTCTTCATTAAACTTGTAGGAATGTAAAGTAATAAAAGAGTTCACTTTTTCATTTTTATATCCTCGAGAATGTAGTCATTATTTTCAATGGTCAAATAGTGTTTTTCACCAATCACAATGGTTATAATATAACAACTGTTATATGCACACACAAAACCAAATATAGTACTTTTATCTTCACTAATATAATTAAATAAATAATAGGCATATCAATATGCATATGAATCTTACTGCTCATTTATTAATAGGGGTTGTTTAGGATATTTCCTTTTAATGCTCCCCCTAAGTCATATCAGACTTAGTTCAGTGATGAACTCTCCAAATTTCCTAAATCTACAGAGTTCTCAGTCAACTTAGAAGATTTCAATTCAGATTCCTTCACCCATGTCTTCTTCATTTCACTTCTGATTTCCTCAACATCAACAATGTTCTTTCCTTTATCATTTGCAACCTTGTTCACTGGTTGACCTCTAGTATTCTTTATTTCTCTACATGATCTAGCAAGATGACCAAGTTTGTTACAGATATAACAAGCCATACTTGTTTGATTCCAAGGTCAACCATTGCCACTAGTTGACCTTAATCTACAAATCACATCCATATGCCCATTTTTGTGACAAATAGAACAGGTAACATCTGACTAGTTACCTTGATTATTAGGCCTCTGTCTCTTGTAATCATATGACCATGGACTATTGATTCTTTCCCTACACTCATTAGCTTTATGTCCAAAATTATTGAAGCAATAAAAAATTCCATGAAATGTATTAGATCGAGCATAGTAGTTATCACCTCTACCATAGGAATTATCTGATCTTGTAGTAGGACCTTTAGGTCTAATATTAGGACTAATAGGTTAAACAAGCTTACATTAGCAGTATGACCTTCCTTATCACAATTAAAACATGTTAATATATACCTTCTCTTACTAGTTTTATTGTTCACCTTGGGTGTTGATTTGTCTCCTGCATTGATTTTCTTAGTTCTAGATGATTCATTGGCTTCAAATTTTGAAAAACCTAGACCTTGTTTCTCTCCATTCCTCCACTAACTAGCAAGGTGCTCATCAAGTTTAAGAGAACTCTTATTGAACTTATCCAGTAGATTATTTGAAGCTTTAAGCTCTTCTTTCAACTTACCTTTTTCTTTCCTCAGTCCCTCATTCTCTCATAAGATGTCAATATTTTCTTTATTTGTATCATGTAATTGTTCATTCAATACAAAAAATTCTTGCTCCAATTTGAATATTTGCTCCAACTTTTCTATTAGGGTTTTATCTTTATCCTTTAGGGCATCTTTAGCAGTTTTATTTGCATCCTAAGTGACTCTTCTTCCTTCAAGGTCTTCACACATCCTGACAGACAAACTTTCAAGCTCTCTTTCCTGATTTTCCACCTCTTCTTTAAGTCCATTGTTCTTATCCATTAGATCTACGATTTCTTCCTTAGATTATTTAGACACACTACCTTCAGACAGTTTCTTAATGTAATCTTGGCTTTCCATCAATTTTTTAGTGAGTTCTCTTCTTTTTGCATGGGAGTTCCTCAAATTTTCCTTTAGTTCATTGATTATTCTATTTGCATCCTTAAGCTGCTTCTCATACCTATAACTCTCCATATTTGTTTTTATGGATCTTTTTCTCAATTGATTAAGCTTAATATCAAGAGGACGAATTCTCTTATATCAATTGTTAGTATGCACAAGCACTAAGAAGGGGGGTGAATCAGTGTAGACAAGTGCTTAAGAAATTTCACCAAAGATCTAACAAAGATAATTAATAACTTCTAACTAATGAAACATGGAATTGATAATATCAAATAGAAGTAAACAACATCAAATATTCAAAAAATAATCACATATGACACATAGATTTTACATGTGGAAACCCTTGTTAGAGGGAAACAACCATGGTGGGGATAGCTCCCAAAAATCAACTTACTGTAGTAAAAAGTGTTTTCCTTGTTAGGAGCTACAATACCCTTTATAGGGTTCACCCCATTAAAAGTGACTAGTACCTTATTAGAAATACCAAAAGACTTGTTAGAGTCTACCTCACTAGAGGATTTCAACCTTCAATAAATAAGTTACCCTGTTAAAGGATTTACAATAAAGATCCATTAGGATCTATCCTGTTAAGGGATTTAATGTGTTGCAACTATTAGGAAACAACAACAATGATGATCTATAGAATGTAACTGCTTGCATATCAGATCCTCTCTTCTCCTTTTCTTTATGATGTTGTACTAATCTCTGCTTCTTCAATCTCTGATCACTACACTTAAAAATATGATTGCAACCCTAAATAACATGATTTAGATCTCCTTATATATTGTGTTCTTAAGTTTCATAAGACCTAAAAAACTTCCATAAAAGTTAGCTCAAAATATTTACCAACCTTCTCAAAATTAGAATCAATCATACCTAATACATTGTCCCCAAATGTAATATCCATTTTCATAAATAATAGTCAACCTCAAATCCACCGCCTTAACCAATTTATCATGAAATTCTAGTCGGTAACCCAATAGGTACACTATCTTCCACATCAAAAATAGAATTCACTCAAAACATCAAATTATTTTTCAGCATTAGAACTATTAATTCCTCATACCATATGAATGTCTCCTCTAAGATCACATTATCTTATTTTCTCTGTAACTTGACCACTAAGAATTTGCCCAACTAGAACTGTTCTTCCTATACACCTCATGTACACCAGTCAACACAGTTAATTGTTTCTCACTTCACCAATAATGTAAGGATCTTATCGGTCGCTCCTGACACAAGGAGAGAGATTGGTGATGGGGAAAAAGGCTCTCCCAACTACCAGACCACCTTGCAAGACCAATGCGGAAGCCAAAATAATGCAGTAAGAGAAGAAACAATAGAAATCCTTTATCATTAATTTATCAAAATCATTACATGTCGGGCTGTAAGGCCTTCCCAATTTTAGCCATATGTATTCAATGAATTAAAATATTATCTTCATACATGCAAGGTCACAGACCTGCTTATAGATAATCTGATCTCAATCTTCTATCCAAAATATCATTCTCTAGCAACTCTAAGCACTGCCTAAAATTAGGAACGTAGAAACAAATATATACAAGAGTCCACCAAGAGAGGTGGTGCACAAGCACACCTAGGCTAACCTCCATAGTTAGTATATTTTGGCTTGTACTTAACATTGGCCATGTTAATATAGTTAGGTTTTTTTTAGACCTTAGAAGGTCATTTCAATGTGGGCTAGGTGAGTTAGTCATTAGGACTAAGGTCACCAAATTAGCCATTGTTAGTAGTTTTTAAATTCTTAGTGTTAAGAGTTTTAGTTGGAGCCTTTAATGTATCTTAAACACATTCATGATGTCATAGAGATGCCATATGGTCTTAAATGATCTTGGGTCCTCAAAATGAAGAGTTTAGAGGTCCTAAAACTCAGGGAGGAGGTATAATGGCAAAGATGCCAAAAGTTGCTAAAATGTTTCTATGACAACATTTGAAATTATTCCAAATGTTACATGCAACTCGGTTATCTTTGGAGCCCCTTATGAATAGGAGGTGGGAATCAACCAATAGTCCCTAGAAAGATGGATATGGCATCTAATATTATAGAAAGATGGATATGGCATCTAATATTACCCAAGACTCGAATCTAGAGAGCATTCATCCATTGTAACAAGATTTGAATAGTGAAATAGCTCTGCAACTCTATGTATTCAGGAATCCCAAGCATTTTGTTATGATAGTCATATGTAATGGATTGAAAGACTGAAAATAATTTTTGTTCTATGTTCCTAGGATAGTTTGAAGAATCTTTCATTCACTAAGCTAGTTGTTTAGAGGTAGTGTACTATCTTAGATAAAATATTTCATGTTTTGTGTGTTCACTAGTCCTATCCTGACTAGTCAGTCGATTCATGGCTCCCCCATGAAATATAACCATGGGATTTTTCTAAGGATAGATGGAAATGATAGGGGATTCAATGGTCTGTATATATGTATATTTAGGAGTGAGGGAAATTTGAGTTGCTATTTTTAGTTCCAAGCCCTAGGAGAGCATGCATTGTTCGGTTAGTGGTTTGGAGGTGAAACAATGAGAATTCTTATGCAGGGTAGTGAAGTAATGTACAAAATAAGTGAAGTTTCAGTTAGGGCACAATCATATCTTAACATGCTAGGAGGGTCAATTTTATATACATCCATTTGGTCAAGTCTTGAGCAAGTTTAGCATTGTGTTGCAGATTGTCCTAGAAATTAGGCCTATTAGCCCTATTGAACCTAGTTTGTAGGAACCCTATGTACGGAGGACTTATAAAACTAAAACCTTCAAAATATCTTGTAAAGTGATAGAGGGTATCTGAATGTGTGATTATTTTTTCAACTTCTTTGGGAAAGTTTTGAAATAATTGGGAAAAACACACTATAAAAGGCTACAAGGAATAGGCCTCAATTAGGCTTCCAAGTGATTGAATCCTTGAACCCGGTAAAGACCAAGTTGAAGATCCTAGTAAATGGTTTCAAATGACAAGGAGATGAAAATTTTCAAGTGGATAGATTTCCCTAAAATGAATCATGAATGTTAAAGTGGAATTGGCACTTAGATCCTTCTAGGTGTAGTGGGAAAAGTGAAGATTTGAACTAACTAAAAGGTGTTAGTCTTTCAAGGTGAAGCACATGAGTTGAGAACTCTTAGAGGAGAGTTTGAATTAGACTTAGTTAATCATCTAAGCCAATCAGGACCTAGAGGAGATTAGGTTCCTAGAAGAGACAAGCTAAGGTCTCTTAGTTGAACTGCTAGCAAGCCTTGGAACAATTACATAATATTGGTATCAGAGCTTGATTGAGATCAGGCTTGTGGTGGATGTTTCAGCTTACTAAATCATTTGGAGAAAATACACCATTTGGATTAGTAGAAAACAAAGAGATGGTGACTAACACTGAGTTAGCCAAAAAGTGTTAGAATAGTCCCAAAGGATAACTGAGAGGGGGGGTGAATCAGTTATCAGTAACTTCAGTTCTTTTTACTTTTATAACTTTAGAATAAAACAAAGTAAATGCTTAATCAGATAACATAGTACTCAACACACAATTTTATTACGGGGAAACCAAATGGTAAAAACCCCGGTGGGAATTAGCACCCACAATAAACTATACTTGTTTGTAGTAATCCCTGTTAGAAGATATTTCAACCCTGTTAGGAGTTGTACAATACAATTCAATAAGTATAGTGACCTAGTTAAGGGTTGGACCCTATTAGGAGTCCTTTACAAATAACCCTATTAGGGGTGGTGGACTCACTGCCCAAAAGCTCACTGCTTGATGGTGAAGGCTACAACCTTCTGAATAATAGATATGCACTATATCTGATGATGAATTGTAGAGTAGACCTACTTTCTTGATCAGTTCCAGTGTATTGCAGTCTTTCACTTCTTCTTCACATAGACTCTTGATCAATGAACCAAGTCTGATAATCTTCTTTGTACATCTTTCTTATCTTTTTGTATTCATTCACACTTAGTGTGTCACCTTTGACTTGTTATAAGTATCTTCCTCATAGTATGAGATCATGGGACTATAAGATAACTCTTCATAACATTATTTTTGGCTCTACTAAGAACGCAAGCATAATTATAATCATGCAAGTATACACTAAATAGACGCGACGCTTCACTAAGTCAGCCTCACCAATTTAACTCTAAGTTTGCAATATTCTCAAAACATGTTTGGCACCTTTGGATTAATATCATCAGATCATAACTAAACATGAATATACACACACATATACAGAAGATAGGCACAACTCAAGAAACATGAAATATATGTTGGCCCTAAATTGTTACACTTCCAGAACTGTAGCTGCCAATAATAGAATTACATAACTTTACTGAAACATCATATCTGGGCCTGCGTGTATGAACATAACATAATGAACATGTCAAGAACATGTATCTATCCATGCAAGTCTTCATATCATCATTCTGATAAGTACATATAGAATTACTACTATGTATTATATGTTGTCATCAATGACAAACATACAATCAATCAACTTCTTTGAATCAAATCTCCAACAATCTCCCCCTTTGACATTGATGGAAACATATGATACCAAAAACATCCTCTACTCATGGTGTTCTCTTTCTTTTACAATCTTCTCAATATCCTCATCAAAGATTTCTCTAAACTGGTGTCGTTCCTCTTTCTGTGTTTTTGTTCCATCTATATACTCCCCCAGAGTATATGCTCCCCCTTAGTACATACTCCTCCTTACTATATACTCCCCCTTTGACATCAATGGAAAAGGGCACAATATTCCTTTAGGCACAAGTACTACTCCAGAAGTAGAGTAGTCAACCATTCATCAATCACTTAATGAGTGATGTCTTTGCTGCTTTTTCTAAACAGACTTATGAGAGGGAATTAATCCCAACTTCTCTCTAAGATACTCAAAGGTATCCTTTGATAAGGGCTTTGTGAAAATATATGCTAGCTGTTCTTTGGTGTTCACATAGTCCAATTTAACTTCTTTGTCTGCAAATTTTTCTCTTAAGAAATGGTACTTGATCTCTATGTGTTTTGTCTTTGCGTGCATCACAGGGTTCTTGGACATGTTGATAGTGCTAGTATTATCATAATGAATAACAATAGGATAATAAACCTGAATGCCAAAGTCTTTAACCATCTGCTTGATCACAACCATAGTTGAACAATTCAGTGCTGCTGCAACATATTCTACTTTTGTTGTTGACTGAGAAATATAGTTCTGCTTCTTGCTTATCCAAGAAACCAACCTATCTCCAAGGAATATTTCTCCTCCTGAAGTGCTCTTCCTATCATCAATAAAACCTGCCCAGTCTACATCTATATACACATGAAGATTTACATTCTCTAATTTAGGATACCATAAGCCATAGTCTATAGTTCCCTTTAGATATCTGAATATCCTCTTGATTGCAATTAGGTGGCTTTGCTTGGGTTTAGCTGCAAATCTTCCAACAATGCCAACTGTATTAGATATGTCAGGTCTAGATTCAGTTAGATAAATGATTTTACCAATCATAGATTTGTACAATGTCTTATCAACTACTATGGAGTCATCATCTTTAGAGAGATTTCTTCCTATTATCATGGGAGTGCATACTGGTTTACAATCATCCATCTGAAAAGTCTTTAGTATTTCCTTCACATATTTAGACTGATTAATGAATATACCTTTATCTGTTTGCTTCACATTTAGTCCCAAAAAGTATTTTATAGGACCAATCATACTCATTTCAAATTGATTATGCATGTATTTTGCAAATGCTTTACTGAGCTTGTCATTACCCCCAAATATAATTTCATCAGCAAATATAGCAACTAACAATAATCCATCAGGTGTGTCTCTTGTAAATAAGTTATAATCTGCTGCTCCTTTCTTGAATCCAATCTTGGTAAGATAACCATCAAGTCTCTCATACCAAGCTCTTGGGGC
>MU223461.1:1159968-1177360 GCA_018584345.1 Thuja plicata | reverse complement strand
AGAAAACAATTTATTTTATTCTTTTGAATAAAGCTTTCTATTCTAAACTGGCTTTTCTATCTGTTTTATTTCAAAGAGGAAAGTTTCTATTCTGATCATCTCTGAGTCTATAAAAGAACTCTCATTCCTTATTCAAAACCCCCTGAATTTCTAAAGAAAATATGCATTGTTAGAATATTGAATTATTGGCATAGCTTCATATAGAATAATATCATTTTTGCAATAGAACAACTTCAATTTCTAGAATAATTGCATTGATCATCATGTCTTAGATTATCTCATATCTCTCATTTCTTAGCATAATATTGCATTGTATTGCATTTATCATGATAAATCCTTCGTTCCTAGATTAGTCCATGGTTGTGAGACTCTCGTTCTGAGAGCAATTTCAAAAACCCCATCTGGATAGAAGGTAACAAGTTGAATCATGCAGGTAGACAAGATGAATAATCTCATATTCAGTCTTGTGTGTACCTGGTGAAGAAGGACTATGTTGAAGTGTATGGTGAATTAACAAGGCCAAATTTACCACATACATTTCTGGCGCCCACTGTGGGGTAGGTATATTTCTATCTGGCCTGATTTCATTTCATATTTTTCATTTTTTTGCATTTTGTCTATACTTCCGTATAGGTTCTATTTTAATTTCGTGCAAACTTTTTGTACGTCTCGCGTGAACTTTCTAGTTCTTTGTGTGGCACACAAAAATTCTTCGCGTGACCTAGCATACTTTATCATGTGAAATTACAGACCAGAGCTTTCATTTTGATATTTTATTGCCTCAATTTTCTAACCACCTGCTATTTTTTGACAACTATGTTTCCCTGATTTTATCTTTTGAAACAGCTTGACAGTGGTTTGCAGGACGCTGAGACAAAGAGGAAGCCATTATAAACTTCTGACATGTTTTTTGCAGGATGTTGATATGAAGAAAGGCATTACAAACTACTAATGGGTTTTATTGCAGGATGTTTGTCGAAGACCTTGCTTGTTTTCACAACTTCCTTTATTTGTTTTTAGTAGTTAAAACACACTTCGGTTGGTGCTTAAAATGAATCATTGTCTTGCATGATTGAAGTGTTTTTTAGATTGTAATCCTAATAACTACATGAACGTATCCTCTCCCCTCACCTTTATGGATCTTGGGTGTAAGAGAAATTCAAGTGATTCTTCTAGAGTGGCTAACTCCTGAGAGCTTTAGCAGAGCCGGTGAGAGTAGATGCCCAACTGGTAACAGGCTAAAGCCAAGCCCTTCCAAACTGGTATACAAAAAATGCTATTATGATTAATGTCACCATAGACAGGTGTGAATTCATTGTGGTAACCAAAATCTCCTCCAATACCCTAGTGGTGTGTTAAAGTCTCGACATTGTTAAGGTAAAAGCCTTGCTTTGAAAGGATTGGGAGAGCCCCCTTTATTGCAAAAAGAAATCTCATTCTTCATTCAAAACCCCTTGAATTTCTGAAGAAAATATGCATTGTTAGAATATTGAATTATTGTCATAGCTTCATATAGAATAATATCATTTTTGCAATAGAAAAACTTCAATTTATAGAATAATTACATTGATCATCATGTCTTAGATTATCTCATATCTCTCATTTCTTAGCATAATATTGCATTGTATTGCATTTATCATGATAAATCCTTCATTCCTAGATTGGTCCATGGTTGTCAGACTCTCGTTCTGAGAGCAATTTCAAAAACCCCGTTTGGATAGAAGGCAACAGGTTGAATCATGCAGGCAGACAAGCTGAATAATCTCATATTCAGTCTTGTGTGCACCTGGTGAAGAAGGACTATGTTGAAGTGTATGGTGAATTAAAAAGGCCAAATTTACCACATACACATATTTCCAAGGTCTACCCAACAAAATGTGACAATAATCCATAGGCATAATATCACACAACACCTTATCACAATACTTTCCAATTTTCAGATTCACAAAACATTGTTCACTCACCATTAATGTATGATCATCCTTGATCTATGAGATATGATAGGGTTTCAGATGTTTCATCCTCTCCAATTGCAACTTTGCAAACATTTCCTAAGATTCCATATTCTCTGAGCTTCCATTGTCAACAATCACCTTCCACACTTTGTCTGCAACTCTACATCTGGTCTTGAACAAGCTTTCCTAACAGGATCTTGCTTATCCTTCTCACTCCATAGTATCCTTTAGATCATGAAATTTTCATCCTTCTTAGCTTCATTTGGTGACTCCTCTTGCACCAATGCATTTTTTATAATACTTCTTGCATGTGTACACTCAAAGGATTTATGTCCTTCTTCACCACAATTGTAACAAGTTACTTGGAATCCCTTTCTTCTATAACCACCTCTGGAGTAATTACCTCTTCCTCAGTATGAACTTCCACCTTTCCATTCAGGCTTTCCTTTGTCTTGAGATGTGTCTAAAATTGACTTTTCTAGTTTAGATATAGTTTTTCCACCATGAGATCTACCTCTTCCTCTAGGGAATCTACCACCTCTACCTCTTTTTCTTTGTTCAACTTTTGCTCAACTTTTAGGGAAAATTGATATGCCTCCTCATTTCTTTCCATCTTGACCAAACTGGTCTCATCTTGTATGGAACTTCTCAAGCTATTCAGGTATCTTACTACTCTTTCCACTTCATCTTCAGTGTGTCTAGATCTGATGTCCAATCTATAGAATTCTTCAGTATAGTCTTTTACTGATTTGTCTTTCTATTTCAAACTTTTCATTCGGCGGATTAGATTAATCTGATAATCACAAGGTCGAAAATTGCCTTTCAATTTGTTTACCATCTTATCCCATACTTTGATTTTGTCTTTACCCTTCTTCTTTTGATCCAATTACAGTTGTTCCTACCATAAGGATGCATGTCCTTTAAAATTTGTGCTTGCAATATTCTCCTTCTTATCCTCTACTACATTCTCATATTCAAAGTACTTTTCCATCTTAGTTATCCAGTCAATCAATTCATCTGAATCCAATTTTCCACTATACTCAGGAGGATTAAACTGAGGTGTGGATTTCAAACTTGTCAAAGCTCTTAGGAATTGCTCTTCTTCATAATTCATCATAGGTGCAGGTGCAGCTTCACCTTAAACCTCTTCAATTTCATCATCACTAACATCCTCAAGATGTCTTCCTCTGTGTTGGGCTGTCTCAAAATCTTCCAATCTAGCAGCCATCTATCTAAGCATATTAGCTAGACCTGGATCTGTATTTCCTCTCCCACGAACCATCTTGAATCCCTCTACAATTGTAGGTCAGATCAAAATTTGCTACCCCACAACAATACCAACTAGGGTTAGGGTTTACAAGAAGGAACTTAGATCTCACCAATGCTCTAATACCATCTAATGCAAGGAGAGAGTGGTGATGGGGCCAAAGGCTCTCCCAACTACCATACCACCTTGTAGGACCAATGCGGAAGCCAAAACAACACAGTGAGAGAAGAAACAACAGAAATCCTTTATCATTAATTTATCAAAATCATTACATGTCAGGCTGTAAGGCCTTCCCAGTTTTGGCTATATGTATTCAAAGAATTAAAATATGATCTTCATACATGCAAGGTCATAGACCTGCTTATAGATAAGCTAATCTCAATCTTATATCCAAACTATCATGCTTTAGCAACTCTAAGAACTTCCTAAAACTAGGAACATAGAAACAAATATATACAAGAGTCTACCAATAGAGTTTGATGCTCAAATCCATAAGCGAGACCCAGATTTAGGTCCGCACATATCCCAATGAGAGACCCCAAATCAATTAAGCCATTGAAATTAACTAAAGAAGTCAGCCACCAGATCCAAATCTAAAATAAGTATCTTGGGCAAAGGTTGACTAAGAAACAAAATGACTTAGGAAAGGAACACCCTGAGCAATAGGAAACAAAAATTGAGTGTTAGAAGAGAAACCCAACCAACAGGAAAATAAACAAGCTTGCCTGAGTGACATGCCCGAGCAATAGAGCCTGAGTGATAGAGTATTTCCCGAGCAGTCTCCAAACAAACTAAAGAACAAAAAAAACATCATTTTGGTTGAGAAGGATTGTCAATGACCCAAGATGCTCCTGCATCAGCTCCAATCATATTAATCAATCATTTTTCCATCAATGAAAACCAATTATGTATCTTCTTATTACCGATCTTCAGATCTCCTCCAAAAAGTACCATAATTCCAACCCAATAATTTCCTCCCTTCAACCAAACAAATTCTAACACTAGTGCAATTGTCATTTTTAGGAGTCTCCATCAAAGGCATACATACTTATTTCATCCCATTAGTCAAAATAGTGTACCTCTTATTTTTCCCATCATGTAAAGATTTTCTATCGTACTCCCATGGTCTATCCAACAAGATATGACACACATCCATAGGCATAATATCACAAAGAACTTCATCATAATAAGATCCAATCTTCAATTTCATTAGGCCTTGTTCACTTAATATTACCTTATGACCATCCTTAATACATGCTATCTAATAGGGATTTAGGTGTTTCAATCTCTTCAACTATAAATTATCCACCAGCACCTCAGAAGCGAATTTATTGGAACTACCACTCTCAATGTTCACCTTGAAACACTTTCCTTTAAATTTTCATCTTGTTTTGAAAACAATTCTCCTCAAAAATGATTGTAGATATGTCTCTTCATTACATAGGTCTCCTCTTATCATTAGGGCTTCTCCATCCTTAGGGAAGTTAAAATATTCACTAGATTCTTCTTCTAGAAAAGCATTTTAGCCATCACTCTTAATCTTCTTGCTAGAACTCCCTCGAGTACATTCAAAAGTTCAATGTCCTTCACCACCACACTTGAAAAATGTTCCTCTAGGAATCCTCTTTTCATCTCTCTTGTAGCTACTTGATCCACTTCCTCTCTAGAAATTCCAGTTGCCCCTTTGATATGAGTTCTCATTCTTTAATTTGGTCTTGCATTTTTCTGCTCTGAATAAGATCTACCTCCTCTAAAAGATCTACCTCTCTGGGACCTACCACCTCTTCCTCTTTGATTTTGTTCATGTCTCTTGTTCAAATTATTCTCAGCTTTAAGGGCATATTGGTAAGATTCCTCCACACTTTTAAATTTGATCAAACTTTTCTCATCTTGAACTGATGTCCTCAAACCATTTAGGTACCTTGCAACCCTCTCAACATCATCATCAGTATGTTTAGATCTGATATTTAATCTATATAATTCTTTAGTATACCCTTTCACAATAAGATCATTTTGTTTTAGATTTTCCAACTTCCTTAACAAAATCACTTGATAATCGACAGGTAAGGAATTAGCCTTCATTTTTTTCACCATCCTATCCCATGATTTTATTTTTTCTTTGCCTCTCTTTGTCTATCATTCTGCAAATGTTCCTACCATAATGATGCATTTCCTCTCAACGTTGTGCAAACATATTTCACCTTCTTATCCCCATCAATACCTTCATAATCAAAGTATTTCTCCATCTCTGTGATCTAGTCAAGTAATTCATCTAAATCCAAGTTACCATTATAATTAGGTGGATTGAAATGTGGTCTTGCATTAACTTTGGTTAGGGATTTTATAAATCTATCATCTCCTTGTTCAATTTCAAGTTCGGGTTGTGCTTCATGCTCTTAAGCTATTTATTCTTTTGTTTCTTCCTCAATATAACTTATATCTTCAATGTGTCAACCTCTTCTCTAGGTTATTTCAACAACATCCAACCTAGCTGCAATTTGTCTCAACATATCTAACACAATTGGATCTCCATCTCTCCTTACACCTCTAGCATTTCCTCTTCGAGCCATCCTGAATGAATCCTCTATAATTTTGGGTCAGATCTACACACTGCCAACCCACAACCAAAACAATTTAGGAGTTTTCCAACTGAAGAACCTTGATCTAATACAACAAAATAAAAAAATTCTCTAATACCACATGATGCAGCCAAAGATAGGAGGAACCTCAAAGAAGTCAATCCTATCCTTGCAGCATGAGTCAAACAATAGAAAAAATAAAGAAATAAATTGAGAAAAATGAAAGACCACCATTCTTATTATTAGATAATCAAGTACAATGGATCTGTGACATGTAGTCGTACATTCTATGCATGCATGCCTATTTTAAGAACCCCTTTTCTAGGTTATCTTTTTATACAATCTATCATAACCCAATCTACTGAGATCTATTGGTTCTTCCTTCTAAGGTTATCTCTATGATTCTCTAAGGGCTTACTTACAAGAGTCTATAAATCCTTTGAAGGAATCAGGTCGACCTAAGAAAGGATCACATTTCCCAATGACAAGCAACATATTACAAATATAGGTCAAGACCCAAATCATAAGGATATCCCTCAAATCAATGAGATATGAAGCACAATACCTCGATTAGATCAGCCAAAAAATGTATTAATATTGAAAAATACATCGTGAAGCTTTGTCAAGTAGAAAATTCATTCGTGAGATTGGAAAAAACACAAACTAGCTAGGAAACATGAAGAATAATAAGTCCCATCAAGAACCTGCAAGAGCTCATATGCAAAGTAACCCAAAGAGATGTGAACCTAAGAGAAGGTTCTAAAATATTCTAGGAACATGTCTTTAGGTTCATGGCTACAACAGATCCAATCTGAATGAACACTGAAAGAAACTCAGAGAGTGAACTAACATGAAAATAGAAAGAAAATGTTTTCGGTTGATGAAATATTGTCAAGGACCCAACATGCTCCTGCATCAAGATTATAGGCACTATTATAACTATGAATGATGAACTATAACTAATTGAATGTTTGAAGATGAAAAAGTTGATGATCACCGAGATCCAGAAGGTAAATGCAAGACATTAAATAAATTAATTTATTGTATTTTCATTGATGTCAACTTGATGTGGTATGATTTATCATACACATATTGTCACAACACTTAAAGATCTGAAGAGATAAATTTTTTATTGTTGGTAATCATGTACACCGAGTGACATTAAACCCTGAGAGACAATGAAATTCAAGCATAGAAGTTAACAGTGTTACCTGATAGACACTGTTGCTTGAGAAAGAATTACCGAGCTAATTGCAGTTGTAACTAAATAGAACTAAAGTTGATGCCCAAGATATCTACAGTATTCACCGAGCACAACTGAAGTATTGACTGACAAGAACTGAAGTTAGGATACAAAAAAACAAATTCGATGACAAGAGCTAATTATAGAGTTAACTATTTGATTACTTTGTTTTCATCTATTTGTTAAAAGCTAAAAATAAGGAGATTTAAAGCATGTTTTATTCCAAAAAACAAGGAGAGTTTTACAAATTAAAACTAAAGCAAGTATGGAAAGCTTTACGGATCAAGAAGTGATCAACGAAGAAAAAAAGAAGGACAAGAAATGGTGAAATAATGTCTATATAAAGAGATAAGTAATTCATTATCAAATGAGGAATGATGAAGAGAATTATGGTGAAGATAGAAGTCTTCATACAGATCTAATCATACAAGATGAAGAGCAGAGCTAAGAATTATGTAGACACCGAGAAATAGAGAAGAAACAACATTCACCAAGCATAAAGAAGTGGAGAAAAGGAATTGAAGATAACATTGATCACAAGAGTTATTATGAGCTTACAAGAGAACAGATCATATAGTATTTTATCTTAACCATTGATTCATAAAATCTCTTAACAGAGTAGGATTTAATCATCCTTTATATATTGAGATACATCTCAAGGAGTATCAAAAGGTTTTCATGTTCACAGCATTGTGAATGCGAGGTCAAGTGATAAGCTGTTAGTGTTAAATCCCTTAACAAGGTCGCACTTAATAGTGTGTTTGTAACCTTTAATAGGGTTGTCTCTTCACCAAGCTCACTTCAAAAGAGTGAAATTTTTGGGTTACCAGTCCCAAGTGGTTTTTCCCCTAATAGGGTTTCCACATTAAAAATCCATGCGTGAAATGTGTATAATGTGTATAATGGTTCATTTCTTTGATGTTTTTCTTTACACATTACTAAAATAGGATTGATTGGTAAACACTAAGTTATTTACTCCATTTGGTAAAGGTTACGAAAAGATAGACTACTAATCGGCAAAGCTTAAGGAAAGGACAAAAGGTATAAACACTAATAAGTATATACATGTTATATTTGATAAAGGTGCATACATCTTGTGGGACTGAAGATAACTAGAGGTTTTATATTTGTGGTATAAATTTTTGGGCTGATTTATTGGATTCATTTTTGAGGCCACTGATTCACCCCCACTCTTAGTTATTGTAAAAATTGGTGTCAGAGCTTGTGTGCTTAGAAAGGAAGTTTTAAGACTCAAGATAAAGATCACAAGATGAGAAAAAGGGATGTGCCTAAGTTGAACAAAGACAAGTTTGCATCATGGAAAAGCAGGATAAGAATCCACCTATCAGGTATTGGAAATGATGTCACTCAATACTTAGATACTAAATTTATTTTACCCACTGGACCTTCGATACTTGATCAATTAAGAGAAAAGTATGAACACAATTCTATGATGATAGAACTTGCTTCCTCACTCTCTGATGCTGAATTTGAAGATGTCAAATCATGCACCACTGCAAAGAAAATGTGGGACAAATTGAAGCTAGTACACAAAGGAGATAAGAATGTGCTAAGAGCTAAGGATGAAATCCTAAGAGGAAGGTTTTATGACCTAAGAATGAAAGAAGGAGAAAACACCACTCAGTATAGCTGTAGAATCAAAGAGGTTGTTAATGCTATCTGAGGAGTAGGAGGTATACTTCAAGAAGAAAAAATGGTAAGTAAAATTCTAAGAACCTTACTACCTATTTATGCTATTAGAGTATATGCTATACAAGAAATGAGAGCAGTAGAAAATAACAATGTTAATCTAGATAGTTTGATTGGTAGACTTATTTCATTTGAGATAAATAATTTTGACAACAATGTCTTACCAGCTATTGAGTCTAAATTCAATCTTCTTTTGAAATAAGTAAATCAAGTAATAAACACACTATGAGAAATGATAGTGAAAGTAATGGTGATGACCAAGAACTTGATGAGATTGAAACACTAATGGATAGAAGATTGCAGAGAGGAAAAGTAGATACAAAGATAAATTACCATTGGCATGTTTTAATTGTAAAGAGATTGGACACTTTGATGCTAGATGTCCTAACAAATGAAAATAAGACAGAAACAATGATAGATCATATGAAAAGAAGTTTGACAGAGGTGATGACAGAGATTACTGAAGAAACTAACAATCGAACAAAAGAGACAACCGAGACTACAAGGACAAAGGAAAGAAAGATTTTTACCTAGATAAGAACAAAGCTGAGAATACTGACACCAAATCTGATGAAGATATTAAGGTGATATTTGTTGCTATGAAGGATGATTCAGACGAAGAGGAAAGGTATGTTGAGACTGCAATCGTATCTAAGGTTAGTAAAAATGATTTTTGGATTATGGATAGTGGTTGTACCCACCACATGATTGGAGATAAGGAAAATTTTGAAAATTTTGAATATTACAATGGTGGATCAGTAAGAATGGGTAATGACTCACCTTTCCTGGTTGAAGGTAAAGGAACAATAATTTTGAATAATCTGATTAGATTTGAAAATTCATATTGGGTGAAAGGACTTAACTATAATCTATTGAGTGTTTCACAGCTGAATAACATAGGATGTTGAGTTGCATTTGAGAATAAAAAGGCAAATATCTTTAATGAATCAGGAAGGTTGATCAGAATTGGTGAACAGAAAAAAGGTAACCTATTCTATCTTGATGATATCAATACCACTTTTTTAATGGCTACCAATGAAGACATATGGTTGTGGCATAAAATTTTGTCATGTGAATTTTGACAACATGGTTAGGATAAGCAATAAAAGGAAAGTAAGAGGCTTACCGAGCATGTCAAAACCCAACCATGTCATGTGTAAGAATTGTCAAAAGGGTAAAATCACAAAGTCTAGTTTCAAGAGAAAAACCTACACATCTAATGCTATTCTAGAACTAGTCCATACTGACCTATGTGGACCAATGAGAACAAAGAGCTACTATGGTGATAGATACTTCATTCTATTTGTAGATGATTATTCTAGAATGATGATTGTTTTGTTCTTAAAAGAGAAATCAAAAGCATTCAAGATGTTTAAATGGTATAAATCTATAGTGGAAAAACAAAGTGGAAAGGAACTAAAATTTCTAAGATCGGATAGAGGAGGAGATTTTATTTATGATGAATTCACTAACTTTTGTAATGAGCATGGAATTCAAAGATAGGTTTCCACATCATGAACACCACTTCAAATTGGATTGCTGAAAGAAGGAATAGATCCATTGTTGATTGTACCATAACACTGATGATTGAGAAAGGTATCACACAAACATTCTAGAGAGAAGCTGTCAGTACTACTATCTATACATTAAATAGAGTTCAATTGAAGAAAGACACCAATAAGACACCTTATGAGCTATGGTATGGATACACACCCAATGTAAGTTACTTCAGGTTTTTGGGAATTCATTGTTATATTTTTGAAAGATGATAGAAATGGAAAGTTTGACTCCAAAGGTGAAGAATGAATATTTATAGGTTATTCTACCAAAAACAAGGCTTATAAATGTCTTAAAAAATCCTCCAACAAAGTTATTGAAAGTGAAAATGTCAAAGTAGATGAATTTGCTAAGAAAAATGATGAGGAAAATAGAAAGGAACCAAAAGACTACAATAGGTTTGTCTATAGTGAAGAACCTGACACTCTTCCTGAGAAATAGTGTATCACTATTGAGTGATAGAACAATGCACCCGAGCATCAGTCTACAAACACCAAAAATCAATAAATTGCTCACAATGATGTACCGAGCGATGAAGATCAGAATGAAGGTCAAGACGATGATTAGAATGATGAACAAAGAGTTGAACCAGTACTTTCCAAGTATGTCAGAAGAAACCATCCACATAACCAAATCATAGGAGACAAAAGGGCTGGAATGAGAACAAGAAGTAAGTCATTGAACACTAGATGTTTAATTTGTGTGTTTGAGCCTGAATTTGTTAATAGGACACTTCAAAATAAAGAATGGGTCAGTGCTGTGAATGAAGAGATAGATCAGATTGAAAAGAACAAAACATGGACATTAGTACCTAGACCGGATGGCAAGAATGTCATTGGTACCAAATGGATGTTCAGAAACAAGCTAAATGAGAATGGAGAAGTCACAAGGAACAAAGAAAGAATAGTATGCAAAGGGTATGCACAACAAGAAGGTATTGAATATGGAGAAACCTTTGCACCCGTTGCTAGACTACAAGGAGTCATAATTCTACTTGCTTATGATACAATCAAAGGATTCAAAGTGTACCAATTGGATGTCAAATCTGCATTCCTAAATGGAATACTAGAAGAAGAGGTATACATTGAACAACCAGAAGGGTTTGTTGATCCTAATAAGAGAAACATGGTTTGTAGATTACACAAATCCTTTTATGGATTGAACAAGCACCGAGAGAATGGTATGAAAGACTTCACTCATATCTCATAAGTATTGGATTTGTAAGAGCAAGTTAAAACAATAATCTGTATTTAAAAGAAGATACTGATGATAACATTCTTATTGCTGAAATATTTGCTGATGATATCATATTTGGAGGTAATGATACACTATGAAACTCATTTGCTAATGAAATGGGAAAAGAGTTTGAGATATCAATGTTTGGGGAGATCAAATTCTTTCTTGGTCTACAGATTCTTCAACAGGATGTAGGCATATACATCACACAATCTAAATACATCAAGGAAGTTCTCAAGATTTTCAAGATGGAAGACTCCAAGCTAGTTAAAACACCAATGGCAACTAGATGCAAGATGACAAAGGAAGACAAGTCAACCAAGGTAAATCAGACCCTATATAGATATATGAATGGAAAACTCATGTATGTTGTTCATACTAGACTAGATATAGCACATGTAGTTGGAATAGTTGCAAGATTATCTGCTAATCCCAAGGAATCACACATGACTGTTGTCAAAATAGTTCAAAGATATCTAAAGAATACTAAATACTATGGTCTGTGGTATAAAAGAGAAACCAAATTTGAGCTTCAAGTCTATACCGATGTTGATTGGGCTAGACACTTAGATGATATAAAGAGAAAAATAGGAGGAGCATTCTTTATGGGTGACAAACTTGTCATATGGATAAGTAAGAAGCAAGGATGCATCTCACAATCCACTGCAAAAGCAAAATATGTGGTTTTTTTTGCAAATTTCTCTAACATTGCATGGATCAAGAAATTACTAGAAGGTATGAATATGAAAATTCTTGAACCAGTGATTATCTATTGTGATAATACAAGTGAAATAAACATTTCAAAGAACCCTGTCATCCATGCTAAGACAAAGCATATTGCTATCAAATATCATTACTTAAGAGAACAAGTGAAAGAGAAAGAGGTGATACTGGAATATGTTCAATCTAAGGAAAAATTAGCAGACATATTCACAAAGCCATTGCCAAGAGATACATTTGAGTACTTGAGAAAGAGACTAGGGGTCCAGCCCTTGTCTACTAGTCACTAAGCTGACTAGGAGGCTGCACAACCTACACATTATCAGAAGATCAATCATGTTGATGCAAACAAAGAGATGGAATGCAAAGATCTATTAGTGCACATAAAGGTACTTATTTGCACCGAACACCAAAGTTATTGTATTTCTTATGGAGAGGAAATTCAAGGAATATATTATAGAAAAGAGATATAATTTAGCATTGTTGTCAAATTGAGAGATGTACTTAATAAATATGGAGAGAAGTACTCAATGAAATATATTGTTCTCAAAGAGAAAAGAGATATGAAATCTCTATCATAATCATCCATTAAGGAGAGGAATATTCAAAGGGAGAGAAAACATCAGAGAAATATTCAAAGAAACATCCATCTAAGGGAGAGAATTGGAAAAGTTAACACTACATATCTATCCAGAAAAGGGAGAAGAGATTCTACAACAAAGGGAGAGATAGAATCAAAAGTTTCTACATCTGTCCATTGAAGGGAATAAAGAATGAAGAAAGTACTCTACAAGAATCAAATCTAAGCTAGAAGAGCTTACCAAGAGTCAGACATTTGTATTGGTTATAGAAAAATAAGTTTGGTAAATATTGATGAACTACAATTGATATATTTCATATTGTATTAGTAGTATGTAGTATGTTTCCATCAATTCCAAAGGGAGAGATTGATGAACTATAACTGATTGAATGTTTGAAGATGACATAGTTGATGATCACCGAGATGCAGAAGGTAAATGCAAGACAATAAATCAGTTAATGTATTTTATTGTCATTGATGTCAACTTGATGTGGTATGATTTCTCATACACATATTGTCACAACACTTAAAGATCTAAAGAGACAAATTTTTTGTCATCGATAATCATGTACACCAAGTGAGAGTAAACCTGAGGGACAGTGAACCCCGACAGACAGTGTTACCTGAGAAATAATTACCGAGCTAAATGTAGTTGTCACCGAATACAACTGATGTTGATGCTCGAGCTATCTGTAGTAGTCACCGAGCACAACTAAAGTATTAACTGACAAGAACTGAAGTTAGGATATGAAAAAACAACTTAGCTGGCAGGAGATAATTATAGAGTTAACTGTTTGATTACTTTGTTTTCCTTGATCAGTTAAAATCTAAAGATAAGGAGATTTAAAACATGTTTTATTCCAGAAAATAAGGAGACTTTTATGGATAAAAACTAAAGCAAGCATGGCGAGCTTTACGGATCAAGAAGTGATCAATGAAGAAAACAAGAACGACAAGAAATGGTGAAATAATTTCTATATAAAGAGAGAAGTATTTCATTATCAAATGAGGAATGCTAGAGAGAATTCTAGTGAAGATAGAAGTCTTCATACAGATCTGATAATACAAGATGAAGAATAGAGCTAAGAATTTTGCAGACATCGAGCAATAGAGAAGCAACAAAATTCACCGAGGAGAAAGAAGTGGAGCAAAGGAATTGAAGAGAATATTGATCAGAAGAGGTATTATGATCTTACAATAGATCTGAATATCTGCAAGATTAAGTTGTATTTATGAACAAATCATATATTGTTTCAATTTAACCATTGATTCAGAAAATATCTTAACAGAGTAGGATTTAATCATCCTTTATATATTGAGATACATCCGAAGGAGTATCAAAAGGTTTTCATGTTGACAGCATAGTGAATGCAAGGTCAAGTGATAAACAGTTAGTGATAAATCCTCTAACAAGGTCATACTTAATAGTGTGTTTTTAACCTTTAACAGGGTTGGCTCTTCATCGAGCTCACTTTAGAAGAGTGAAAATTTTGGGTTACCGGTCCCAAGTAGTTTTTCCCCTAATAGGTTTTCCACGTCAAAAATCCATGTGTCAAATGTGTATATGGTTCATTGCTTGGATGTTTTGCTTTACACATTACTAAAGTAGAATTGATCGATAAACACTAAGTAATTTATTGTATTTTGGTAAAGGTTAAGAAAAGATAGACTGCTAATCGGTAAAGCTTAAGGAAAGGAAAAAAATTATAAACACCGAGCAGTATATACATGTTATATTTGATAAAGGCATACATCTTGTAGGACTGAAGATAACTAGAGGTTTTATATTTGTGGTATAAATTTTTGGGTTGATTTATTGGATTAATTTTTGAAGCCACTGATTCACTCCCCCCCCCCTCTCAGTTATTCTAACAATGAAAGGAACTAAAATTAAGCTACTACTTTCTACAATTCAAATCATATGAAAAAAAAATTATTAGTATGTGTTACAAGAAATATTTCAATTTGTAGGCACTGTAATGAATGTAGATAGGCTTCAGAAAGTTTAGTTATCAGCACTATAAGAAATGTAGATAAAATATAGAAGAATAATTGCATGCGTTGTAAGAATTCTTGTAGGTGTAAAAAATTTCTTTGTAGGCACCATAATTGATTGCATACATGTTGAAATTTACTTTCTACACGCTGAAATTTAGTGTGTACAAGCTCCTTTACTTGCAAATGTTAAATATGCAATACAAATTCTCTCAAAATTATCAAAAAATCATCAAAAAAATGTTAGTATGAGGCATCATCCCTATGGTGGGAACCATTTTGTGTATGTAAAATACCTACATAGGATTATTTTAATCAAATATCAATTCAAAATACAATGATCTATACTATCTAACAAATTTGAATTGAAAAGATCAAGAACATCCTATGGCTCTCTAACTATGAAGACTAAAAGCCTGCTCTCAACTGCAAAAGTACTCCTAAAGTTACAATCCTTAGAATGAGAATGATGAATTAAGCTAAATGATTTAATCTACATGCTCAAATTGATATGCATTTTCTATTCCAATGATTAAGATGAATTCAATTAAACTCTAAAACATGTATGCAATTTAATTATAATGGTGATGATATGATGAGAGTGGATGATTTTCACTAATTGTTCCCCCTATTTATAGGATTTCCCAATGGGTAGGGGTGATTTTTATGTGATTTGAGTTAACAC
This sequence comes from Thuja plicata, assembly GCA_018584345.1. NCBI lineage: Eukaryota > Viridiplantae > Streptophyta > Pinopsida > Cupressales > Cupressaceae > Thuja > Thuja plicata. Next base: position 1,161,833 of record MU223461.1, on the reverse strand, counting down.
AAGGTTAGAGAAAAGGTTGAGATATTTTTGTTGAAGTGTCTCAAATAGAGGGACAAGATTGGTCTATTTAAATTGAAGGGCCAAGATAGAAAAGCCTTGGAGTGATCTATGTGCTCACAATCCTCATCTCTCATCGGTTAATCAATTTTTGTCCATATGTGGTTGTCAAAATAAATTGAGATTTATTAAATTCAAATAATTAATTAAATTATCCATGTATGTGAATTAGATGGGTTGGATTTAATTATTTCAATGAACTAATACTCAATTTATTAAATCAATTACATAGTTAATTTATTTCTCGAATTTAATTAATCCAAATGGATTGAACTTAATTAATTAAAGGCTTTGATAAGTAATCATTGATTTTGACTTCATTTGACGTCTTTGACTTTCATTGACCAATTTTAGGTGTATACAAAGGGATAATTTAATCAAGGAGAAGCATTATGGAGTATTAGCTAGACACTTTGGAATTGATAAGACAATGGATTTGGTGAGTGAGAATTATTTTTGGCCCCATATTCATAAGGATGTAAGGAATTTTGTTCAGAATTGTAAAAAATTTCAGGTTGCTAAAGGATGTAGTTAGAATACTGGATTGTATACACCTTTGATAGTGCCAACTAGACCATGGGAAGATATTAGTATGGATTTTGTACTTGGATTACCAAAGACATCAAGGGGGAATGATTCTATATTTATGGTAGTCAAAAAAATTTCAAAGATGGTTCATTTCACACCTTGTAAGAAGGCAACATTTGCAGTACATGTAGAACATTTTTTTTTTAGAGAAGTTGTGAGATTGCATGGATTACCTAAGAGTATAGTTTTAGATAGAGATAGTAATTTTCTTGGTTATTTTTGGAAGACACTGGTGGTACCCTAAATTTTGATAATTTAGAAGTCCCAATCCATTATCAAAAAGCATGTTTGTCCATACTAAAAAATATCAAAGGAAGGAATCTTTATGACACAAATAAATAGAACTAACTAATCAAAGCCTTTAGAAAATGCTGGAATTTAAACTTGCTACAAAGATGATTTCAACAGAGGATAAATAGGGTCAAATTTTAAAAATCTAAAAATGACCCAGTTTGGGAAATCAAATTTCCTATCTCCAAAAGAAATATTAGATTTTCATGAGGTGTTTTCGATTTTTTGACCAAAGCCAAATCCGAAAGTTAGGTAGTTATTTTTTAGTTAGTTTATTGTTTTTTCAAAATAATTTTTAATAAGAGTTGTGTCGTTTCACCCTAAAGTGGTGTGAAAGCCACTCAAACACACACACACACATATATATAATGTAAAATGTAAAGAGAAGTGAATACAATAATACAATTTCACATATTTGGATAGTTTTTAATCAACAAGTATAACATGGACCTGGATGTACTATTTTTTCAAAATTAATAAAGATAAGTCTTTTTTCTTTCACATCTGTAATAGCTTCATTATCATTTTACAATTAATCCCCCAGATAAACTAATAGAACTTCTCCAAAGTGATATTTTGATGTGCATGCTTCCTTATTTGATTCATGGTCTATATTTTCAATTGGTTTTCTCATTTTGCATGGTTAAATTCTGTTGATTGAGGCCTTAGTCAATTGGTCTATCATTTGAGAAGTATTACCCTTTTGAAATATCTTTGAATTTGTTTTAGGTTTCATGTACATTCCTTATTACCTTTGAAGTGATAAGTTTTCTTGTAAAACTATCTTTGAGGTTGAACATATGATTGGAATGATCTTGACTCTATTGCCCATGGTAGAATAAGGCACTGGTCTAATCATTATTTGGATTATAGTTATTCAGTTCATTGTTTATAGTTTTAAGATATCTTATCTATCTATTCATTTCAAA
>MU223461.1:1131469-1149647 GCA_018584345.1 Thuja plicata | reverse complement strand
TTGGAGGATCAGGTGTAGGTACATCATCATCAATGGTCTCCTCTTTCACTTTGGCATCCTTCTCCTCCATCCTATCTTTCACCTTATCTACTTTTGCTTGGACATCAACCAAAAGTTGTTCCATCTGATACAACCTTTCCTACAGGAGTCTATTGGTTTCCTCCTAATCTTCCACCTTCTTAGCCAGCTTTGCATTAGTCACCATTTTCTACTTTTGTGATGTTCCCACTAATACTTATGATGGTTGAAACATCCACTATTCACTTCCCAAGTCTTAATTTGCTCTGATACCAATCTGTTGGGGAGGCTAGGATAGACTAGCTAGTCTATGCTCTGACCCTTGTTCAAGGACCCAAGTGTACTCCTGACACCTATGATTGGTCTATAGGATACCTTATACATTCAAGGACCCCCTAACCTACCTAACAACCCCACCAAGTTTCACAAGTTCAACTATCACTATGACCAACTTTGCTTTCAGGCACTAACCCTTACATTGGCTCAATAAGGGTCTTTTTGCTTCCAGAACTACTCCACATCATACCAGTGAGTTCTAATGAGTTCCAAGGACTTTTTATGGCTATGGTCACCTTTTCAAAGCACTGATAGGTTTTGGGGATCACCCGATTCAATAGTTCCTTTGTAATCTAGGGCTACAAGGAAGTGCCAATTAGGCCTCCTTCCAAATTTGTAGGGCCTATTACTCCTTCCCTGTGCAAAACCAAATTTACTGGCCTTAAGGAAGTCTCATCCCTATGCCCCAAACTCAAGGATTTTTGAGGTCTTAAGTGCTCATGTGACCGTACAAGTGAAATGGCAAAAATGAGGGTTTTGAGGGTTTAAAGACCTCCTCTCTGTCTAGGTCTTCAACAGTCTCCTTCCACAACACTCCAAACCTCCTCCTTCACACCACTTCACCTTATAACACTATTCTTCACTTCCCCAAAGGGATTTGGCTTGAAACTCCTTTCACTATCTTGGAGAGTTCTTTCTCTGCTGTACATCCCTAGCCGGACTGCACATAGCTTGCCTAGGGCTTCTACAAACAATTGTTTGTCCTCATTCTCTAGGGCCCTGCATTATGTTACATATCCATTGGGGTCTGTACTTTGAGAATCCGCAATCCCTTGGGCTTTCCACGTTGGAAACCAAAGCTATAGCCTTGTCACTCCATGTTCTCAAAACTGAACAGGAATCAGCCTAGAACAACAGAGATAAGAAAATGATTACAACAACACACAAACAAATGTGAAAACCACACACAAAGAAGTATTAACACACAAAAATATTCAGACAATAGGATTCACATAATTTTAACTGTATTCACATATACTTAGTCCCTCAACAGTGACTGTTGCACTCAAAAACACCAGCAGACTAGTCTTCCTACACTGTCCCGTACAATAATGACTTCCAACCTCAGGATTAGGGTTATTCAAGCATTATATAACCTTCCTATGAAGTGTGTGTGTTGGTTTTATGGCTTATAGCCACTTAGAAACATTAGTCTTTTACAAACAAAGAGAGTTTCTTAACAACTTGTAAAAGTTGCTAGCAACTTTGAAGCAATTTTTAGTTGCTTGAGTAACTTTTGCTTACTCATACAAAAAGACCACTTCTAAAGCACACTTGTGCCCATAACCAAACACTAGCTTAGGATTACTAACCCCAATCCAAGCACTCCAATTTGACAACATTCCTTGGATAGTGTGCTACACAACCAAACTAGAAAGCCTAGAAACTTCTAGGACTTATTCATTGCCTAGACACAACAAAAACAAATGAGCCAAACTCCTTGTGACCCTTATTTAATTATATTCTTCAAACCAAGGTAATACACACCAAAATATGAAGGTGAGGGACCTCATAGAGGTGCTCCTGCACCAAAATCCTTACAACTTATTTTAAAAAGTTCACTACCACTTTTTACAATTTGAGATCACTGCACTCTCTCCAAAAATAACTCAACAATAACACAAGAAAAACTTAAGAAATGCAAGAGAAAATTTTGAATCTTTGTACTTCTATTGGAAATAAATATTCCACCACTTCTACAAATATTAGATAAGTTGGATTTCAAATATTCAAACTAGAGTTCACAAGCTTACAACTTCTTAAGGATATAATCCTTTCTTATTGAGGATCTTACAAAAAATCCAACAACCTTTACAATTGATTTCCATGAGTATATATAGTAGTTACCACCCAAGAGATTACAAACACAAGAAATGTGGGATAAAAGGTAGGTGCAACTACCTTGCTACAAATATTAAATGCATGATGTAATTTAATAAATCCCTAAAGCATTTATTTAAATAGGAACTTTCCACAGACTTCTAAAATGCCACCTATGAAACTTGATAAATGAAAAGTTACAAAAGTATCTTCATTCTTTTATTTTATTTTATTTTTGTCACTTTCTCTCTCCTAATTATTACTTTTGTTTCTTCGGTGATGCAAGATTTCTCTTACACCCTAGTTGCTCTTGCATCAGACACTTATGGTAATTTCAAAAGTGAAATTGTCACATCTCAGGTGTTCAAAGGAAAACCAAGATGATTAACTTCTTCTTTTGATATCCATGATGAATCTTTAATAATTCCCCCTTTCTTCATATTGTTTGTTTCATGTACTTCTTCCCACATGACCATACAAAATATCCTCTATCTCTTTCATAGCTAAAGTAGGTGTCAAAATATTCCATTATGATTTTGTTATTTCATCTTCATTTCTTCCTTCATGATACTCTACCAAATCTAAAATGTTAAGTCCATCTGGAAACTCTACTTCATACGCATTTCAAAAATCATGCTTCTTCAGGATTTTGCATGTTCCAAATTTCTTCATCTTCAACTTATTATATATTCCTATTGGAAATCTCTCTTTGTAAATGAACCATGACTTCATCACCAATATGAAATTCCATATATCTCCTCTTATGATCTACCTTATCCTTATATTGAATATTCATTTTATTAATATGCATTTTCACCTCTTCATGCAAATTCTTCAGGTGTTCTGCAAAGTCTTCAGGCTCAACAATACTCTTTTCTCCTTTGTCCAATTTCCTTAACTTTGAAGCATTCATAAGATTACTCTCACATAATATTTGGAATGGTTATTTACTAGTGCTCCTATTGACATAATTATTGTATGAAAATTATTCCTATGATAAAATCATATCCCACCCCTTGGGCTTATCTCCTACTAAGCATCTCAATAAGTTTCCCAAAATCCTATTCACTACTTTTGTCTGTCCATCAGTTTGGTGATGGTGTGCTGAAATGAACTTCAATTTTTTCTTCAAGTTTTCCCACAATGTCCTCCAAAATTACCTTAAAAACTTTGTGTCTTGATCTAAAACTATGCTCTTTGGTAGACAATGTAGTCTCACCACTTCTTTGAAAAATAATTTTTCCACATGAACAACATCATTAGTCTTCTTATAAGGAATAAAATGTGTCATCTTTGAGAGTCTGGCTGCCACTATTGAAATTAAATTATGTCCTCTTTGGGTCCTTGGTAAACCAAGAACAAAGTCCATACTAATATCCTCCCATGGCCTCTCTGGTGCATGTAATGGCTGATATAACCTTGTATTTTGTTTGGTCCCTTTTTCTATATGACATATTCTAAAACTTTGCACAAACTTATTAACATCTTTCTGCAATTGTGGCCAATAATAATTTTCACTAACCAAAGAAATGGTCTTGTCTCTGTTGGAAATATATTGAGGCTAGGTGACTGAGAGGGGGGGGGTGAATCAGGAACCAATAAAAATTATTCACTTTTATCCTTTATTAGATTGTCTAATCTGATTGTATGCATGGAACAAAAAAGCATTAAACATCCACAACACTTGACACAATATTTGGTTACCCAGAAACCTTCCAAATAGAAAGTAAAACTGGGATGGTAATGGTACCCACAAGATTTAATACTGCATTAATAAATTTGGTCGGTTAAGGCTTACAATTGACCACTTCTGATGGCCTTTCCTATTAGGAGCAATAAGGACTATTAGGTCCACCTTGTGAAAGGATTTATACAATAAAATAAAGTATGCACTCTGTTAGGAGATTTGATAAGGACTGTTAAGTCCACCCTGTTAAAGGATTTTGCTGATACACATGTTAGGATGAACCAGTGAATGATCTGATATGAAACTCTGATTTGCTGAATAAGATCCTTTGAAATAATACATATTACTTGAATGTAATAGATGAGTCTTTGTTGTTCCTTTATACTATTGTAGCCTTCTAATCAATCTGCCACTTCATATTCATATATCCATATACATCTGCTACTGCTACTCCACATTTTGAATAAACAAAGTACCTCAAATATATATATCTATCTAAATCAATTACCTTCATAAGTCAGCTACTTAACATATTTAATTAGTATCAAACAATATGTGCTAAGTCGGCCCAATGCTCATACTCGGGTCCAATAATCCACTCGGGTGATATACTGACACTCAGGTGACACAATGAATTGGAAACTCTAGCACTCGGGTGACACTAGGTGCTCGGGTCACATTGATCACTTCGAGATGGTAACTCGGGTAACACTGGTGGCTCAGGTGATATTGTTATGAACTAACTACATGGTCAACACTGCAACTGCTCATTTTACACTTCAAGCTATTGTATCGGTCAACACTGTATTCATATAAGCGACTAAGTGTTTTAGCACTAATTGACAACATGTCTTTCCATAAGGTCTACAATATACCCCTTTGGCATTAGTGACAAAAACACTTATCATATCCCAAAAACTTTGATCAAACTGTTAAGTCAAAACCCACCCTTACCATGTGCTTGGGTACTTTCTTGGTTTTGACTACTACTCTGCAACTCGGTTACAACTGACTCTATTTTTTATTTTTCAAAGCTATTTTGTAAATTTGATATTTACAAATCCTTTTCTCCTCTCTACATGTATTTCCTCATATATTTACAATTTCTAACTTTCTCCCTTGTTTTTGACACAAATGCAAAAAAAACATATCTACAAGGTAATTCCAAAATAGGAAAGGAAATCTCAATGTACCTTCAAAATTTAAGACAAATTCTTGTCCCAATTGTCTTGCAACACCTTCAGGATGTGAAACTCAATCTGAATTTTTGTAGAAACTCCTTCATAAGATTTGCAACTGGAAAATTTGTTATCATGGATGAGTGTCTTTGCATGAGCAATATGTTTCTTCATGACATCCATATGAGGAAGGAGTTGGATCTATATAGATGTTAGGGATTCCCTTGTTATTGCTTCTTCCCTTAGTAGCTTTTCCTGCAGATAAGTCAGATACTTGATCTTTACAAAATGTGCTAAACTTGAACTTGGATCAAGTGCCAACTAGATTGCACTTGTCTTCAAATTAGTGTCAAGCTTTGTCAACTTGTCTTTTATTTCCATGGTAAAGTTGGAGGTGTCACTCAACTTTACAAATAATGCCACAACATTATTCATAGTGGTTTCTAGAGAGCTAATGACAGTGGTTAGCTTTACATGATCTATTAAAATATTTTCTGTAACATTCTCTAGAACCTTATTTTAAAATTTTCTTTCTGCCTTCTGTAGTAATTTCTCATCTCTACTAAGATCATGATTAAACTTGTGAACTATGTCAAAAAGTTGGTCCATTATGGAATCATTCTCATTGACTTCAATCTCTAGTGAATCTAGGAAAATACCTTTGATGTCCTGTAGAAATATATTTCTTTTCTTGTCTTCTCGGATCTTATATTGTTTTTCTCTTTTCTTCCATAGCTCCCCAAGGATGTCCATGTGATCAACTATCAGGTTGGAGAGATCCCAATGTGGAGGCACAATATCTTCCTCAAGGTCAACATCATCACTTATTGTTTCATTTTCTTTACCCTTGACCTTGGGATTACGTGAATGAACAATTTCCTTACCTTTTCCAACCTCATCCTTTTCCTTAGTGTTCAGTTGGAGTAGGTCATTAACTTTTAGTGCACCAACTACAGAATCGGTGCTAACTGTATAAACATTCACAGTGTCCTTCTATGACTCAGTTTGGCTTGGCCGAGTAGTAGGTAGAGCCTGATGCTCGGTTCCTACTAGTCTTGATGTAGACTCTATGACTTTTTCTTTGCTTGGAGATAATATTTTCTGAATAGGTGATTGGGGCAGGGATGCCATCACTTCTACTGCTATTTGTTCAGCATTATATTCTTCAATGGTCTGAACCTCAGGTAAATCTCCATCTTTGTCCTATAAATGAGGGTCTGTACTTAATTTTATATGTCTTATCTTCTCCCTTGTCATTAAATATTTTCTTCCATATCTTTGTTGTTGACTGCACAACATCCTCTATTTTCTTGCTCAATATTTGAAAAGTCCTAAACCTTGGAGTGTTATTACTCTCATACTTATTCATAGCATCTTTTACCTCTTTAGCAGTCATAGTAGGCATGAATTGCTTCAAGGTTTTCTTTCTGATGTCCTTTTCAATCTAAACTACATTGTGCTAGTGAATGGTGATTGCCTTGAGAAGGTCTTCAGTCATATGGTTTTTCAATTCAGACGGATCATACTTCCATCTTTCCATTTTCTCTACTAATGCATCCTCAATCATCTTTTTCTCATCTTTGGTTCTAGAAGAATACTTTAATGATTTGAGAGATCCCCTACCACTACCTCCTTTTGAATCTTCAATCTTCTTCTCAAAGGTAGGTGGGGGTTTCTTGAATGTGACTGTATCTTCTTCTTCATCTTCTTTAGGGATTTTCAACTTTCTTCTAGAGCTTTTGGGTTTTCTTGTAGTGAAGACAGGGGTAGAGATCTTTGGTTTTTTCTTGGGGGATAGCCTCTTCTTCTTAGGAAGATCTAATTCTACCTCTTCCTCTTCTTTCTCAGATTCATCTTCTTCTATCTTTATGTCATCTCATTTTCTTTCAGTGATCAAAGGAGGAGAGTATAATGAATTTCCATACTTCTTTCAAAACTTCTCTAATCTCTTCCTTCCTCTCTTCAAAATTTTGGGAATCTCAATCTCCAATGATATTCTTCCCTTGGCTTCTTCATAAGTACCAAAATATGGTGCTTTAGGGTCAACAGGTTCATTTACAAGAGCTTCAATGGTGTCTCTTGTCTCATCAATGTTAACCTCATATGAAAGAGGTTACACCCGTGCAACCCTAGGCTTGACTGCTTGAATGTATACTTTTTCACAGTCAACTAGAAATAAAATATCATCCTTATAGTCCTCTACCAATTGTTTTGGAATTTTGTATCTATTCTTCATTTTCTCTCTAAAGCTTTCAAAGTAAGCATCCATGATGCTTTCAAAGTTATCTCCTAATTCTACTATGAATTCATTTATCTGATAGACTATAGGTCTGTCCTTTTTCCATACAAATGTTCCTTTTGAAGGGAAAAAATTATGAACATAAAAGACTATGCAGACCAGAAGTGAACCAAACTTACATGGATTGGTCTTGGATGCCCGAATTCTTTCCATGTTTTTGCTTAGTTGGATGAGCTATAACTCGGCAAGGTCGAATGACAAATTGTTCTTGACCACTTTGTATGCCAATTGCATAGCCTCACATGGTACACTATTTGGTTGGCTAGAACTATATATCTTGTGATCAATTACATGAATTCCAAACTTCAGTTCCATGTCAGTGACTCCATTCAATTTCATTCCTCTTCCATCCCACTCGTCAAGAGTCTTCTTGGCTAGGTCATCCCGGGGTAGGGTTTTGGTAGATTTTGGTTTTTCAAGCATTGGTTACCATGTCACTTGGTGTACCATCATCTTAGTGATCTTCACTAGTTTCTCCAACTAGAGATGCATTTCATGAAGACAACTCAGAATAAACCTAATCCACTTTATCTGAAATTTCTTTGACATATGCGTGATATTAGTTAAACCCTTGACTTCAAGGTGTTTGTGTTCTGGCTTCAAATTATTGTCTACACAAAGTTTCTCATATGCTTGATTCATCTCCAGTTTTCCTAGCTATTGAATGATGCAATGATAGAAAGCTCGGATGTCGTGAATCAACAATACCTTAGGAGGAATTTGGGAATGGGCTCCCATCGGATTTTTCTCCTCTGCAATTGCAAGATGAAGTTTAAATTTTGGTGGTTCACAGACAACATTCCTTACTAACATCTTGGATCCCTTCTTAACGTTACTACTGGATGAAGATGCCATAACACTCATAGGATTGATGAAACTTTTTTGTAACTAAAAACTTGAAAACAAAAATTCACTCTAAGATCTCTATAAGCTCTTAATCACTCTGTAAACTATAAAAAATAAACCTTTGGTTTCACCATTTATGAAAAATTTCACCATAAAGTTTTTGTTATAAATGCTCCGTACATGGTAGTTGTCATAGCTCGGGTAATTCTCCCAGAATTGCTCAGAAGCTCGGCAAAAACTAACCTTTGCATCTTTCAAACCATACAACCCAACTTAACTCAATTAAGCCTAAGTAAATTGGTTGTAACTAAGATCCTCACTCGGTTAGAACCATAATGTGTTCTAGTGCATCAATATGCAGATTTAGACTTGCTAGCATATCTGGAACTGATGTATGATGGCTTGTATGCACAGTTCCAGTTGTCTCCTTGCATATTTATTCAGAGATGGTGGATCCACCCAACTCACTACTTTGGATTCCATTCAATCCTTCATTTATTTGGTCTAAATTATTAGAATACTTCCTTACCCACTACTGACTCATCTGAGTTCTGATTTTAGAAACTTTTGCTTTTCCTTTCTCAAAACTAGTATCCACTTTTTCTTTGTTCATATAATTTTTTCTTAGATGATTGAGTTGTTTACACACATAACATCTCTTAGTAGGATTCCTTTTTATGAGGTGAGTCTTTTCATAATTTGCACCAATATGCCCATATTCACCACAATGACAACATCTACTCTATGTGTTGTAATCCCAACCAAAAATTTCTTTAGCTAGTTGTTCACCAGGGTTCCATTTCTTAGTTCTGCACTTGGAAGACTTGTGATCTTATTTATTACAATTGAAACATTTTCCTTCAAACTTAGGTTTATCAGTGCATTCACTTGACATATGTCCATGTTTGTTGCAACTATAGCATTTTCCATTAAACTTTGAATTCACATTGCTCCAACACTTATTTTTTGTGTGCCTTAGCTTACCACAATGAGTACAAGTAAGTTTCTTGTTCTTTTGAGCTCCTTGTTGTGAGGATTCACCTTGTTCAGTATAACCTAATCTAGTATGTCCATGATGTCTGAAATGAGTTTTCTCTATCAAATGATCCATGCTTACTTGTGAATTCATCATACTCTCATTGGTTTGATTTTCAATATTGAGATGACTTTGCATTCTTTCATTTTCAATTCTCAGATTGATAACTTCTTAATTTGCACTATTGAGTTGATTTATCATATCTGCTTGCTGAAGTGACAAATGATGGATTTCATTTTCTTTTTCCTCTAATCTTGTACTTATCACTATTTTATCTTCTTGTGCCATTTCTCTATCATTTTCTGCTTGGTTATTTTGTTCCATGACTTCACATATTCTGATTGAATGAATTTCTTGTTCTCTTTTTAAATTTCTAACTTCTTCATGTAAATTGAGATTCTTTGCAAGTAGGTCTTCAATGGCTGCATCAACTTCTTTAGAACTTCTTTCTTTGCATAAATCTTCAATTCTTTCTTCTATGTAATTTTTATCATTCATCTACATTGCTAAATCTTTTCTTCTTTTCAGGGAATGAGAGAGCTGCTCCTTGAGTTTTCTGATTTGATCCATGCCCACTTGTAGATCTATCTTTTCATTTTCAATGGCTTTCTCCAGTCTATATATTTCCATTGCATCTGATCTTTTCTCAAGTTTTTAAACTTATTATAAGAGAACCTTCATCTCTAATACCAATTGTTGGAAATATATTGAGGCTAGGTAACTAAGAGGGGGGCTGAATCAGGAACCAATAAAACTCATTCACTTTTATCCTTTATTAGATTGTCTAATCTGATTGCATACATGGAACATAAAAGAATTAAACATCCACAACACTTGACACAATATTTGGTTACCCAGAAACCTTCCAAATAGAAAGTAAAACTAGGGTGGGGATGGTACCCACAAGATTTAATACCGCAGTAATAAATTTAGTCGATTAAGGCTTACAATTGACCACTTCTGATGGCCTGCCCTATTAGGAGAAATAAGGGATGTTAGGTACACCTTGTGAAAGGATTTATACAATACAATAAAGTATGCACTCTATTAGGAGATTTGATAAGGACTGTTAAGTCCACCCTGTTAAAGGATTTTGTTGATACACCTGTTAGGATGAACCAATGAATGATCTGATATGAAACTATGATTTCCTAACTAAGATCATTTGAAATAATACTGATCACCTGAATGTGATAGACAAGTCTATGTTGTTCCTTTATATTGTTGTAGCCTTCTAATCAATCTGCCACTTCATATGCGCATATCCATATACATCTGCTACTGCTACTCCACATTTTGAATAAACAAAGTACCTCACATATATATATCTATCCAAATCAATTACCCTCATAAGTCAGCTACTTAACATATTTAATTAGTATCAAACAATATGTTCTAAGTCAGCCAAATGTTGATACTCGGGTCTAGTAATCCACTCCGGTGATATATTGACACTCGGGTGACACAGTGAATTGGTAATCTGGCACTCGATTGACACTGGGTGCTCAGGTCACATTGATCACTTGGAGATGGTAACTCGGGTAACACTGGTAACTCGGGTGACACTATTCTGAAATAACTACACGGTCGACACTACAACTTCTCGGGTTACACTTCAATCTACTGGCTCAGTCAACACTATATTCATATAAGTGACTAATTGTTTTGGCACTAATTGACAACATGTCTTGCCATAAGGTCTACAATCTCGACCATAATATCTAGCCAATCATCCACTATGATTCTCTTTGATTAGGTTCCCTCTCATTGAATGCTTAGGAATTCACAACTGGCTTGCTTTGAATAACATCCCATCATGGATTATAAAATCCAATCACTTGGTCATGTCTAATGTAAAAGGCTCCATGCAAGCTCTCCAAGCCTCATCAAAATCAAGATCCTATGGATACAAAATCTTGAGTTCATGGAACCCAACAACTTTGAATTACATCTTTTTCCAAAAATTATGCCTCCTACTTAGGGGATTTATAACTCTATTAGACTTTCCACCCCTCTTCTTTAAAACAAAAGTGTAACTCTACAAAAACTTAACCCATTTTAAATGCATTTGATTCAACTTTCCCTGACTATTGAAATACTGTAAAGATTGATGATCAATAAATAAGACAAAGTCCTTAGGAAAAAGATAATGTCTACATCTCTTCAGTTCTTGAACTATAACATAGAACTCTTGATCATAGACATAACATTTTCTTTTGGCATCATTCAACTTCTCACTAAAAAAAGCAATGGGTTTTCCTTCCTAACTCAAAATAACTCCAATTGAATTTCCACTAGCATCATAGTATACTTGAAATACCTTATTCAAATATGGAAGTTCCAAAATAGGTTTTTTAGTAACATTTCTTTTCAAAAAATCAAAATTATTTTCTTCTTTTGTAGTCCACTTAAACTCTTTCTTATCTTGTCTCATCGTTTCCATTAGGGGGCCACAAATACTACTGAAATTTTTGATAAAATTTCTGTAAAAACTAGCCAAAACATGAAAATGTCTCACCTCAATAGTACTACTTGGATTAGGCTATTCAAGAATATCATTCATGTTCTCTGGTTCCATCTTAAGACCATTTGCTAAGACAATAAATCCCAGGTACACTAACTCCTTCACAAAACTGCACTTCAAGTTAATCAATAACTTTTCTTCTCTTAATTTCTCAAGAACCCTATGAATATGCATCATATTCTCTTCCAATGTCTTACTGAACATCAAAATATCATCCAAGTAAACAATAACTAACTTACTCATAGATTATTTCAATACCTAATTTATGAGTCACATGAATGTTCTCGGTGCGTTGGTTAGCCCAAAAGGCATGACTAACCACTCATACAAGCCCTCCTTTGTATTGAAGTTTGTCTTCCATTCATCTCATTTTCTAATCTGGATTTAGTGATATCCACTCTTCAGATCTATTTTTGTGAAGTACTTAGCTCCACTCAAGCAGTCTAATGTCATCCATCCTTGGTAATGGAAATCTATACTTGATAGTAATCTTCTTGATAGCTCGAGAATCTATAAATATCCTCCATTCTCCATTTTTCTTTGGTTCTAGTACTACAAGTAAAACACATGGACTCAAACTCTCTTGAATCAACCCTTTCTACAACAACTCCTATACTTGTCTGTTCAACTCTTCACTCTCTGCTAGAGTCATTCTATGGGTTGCCTTATTAAAAAAACTAGCTCCAAGAATCAATTCCATTTGATGACTAATCTTTCTTATTGGTAGCAATCCATCAGGAAAATTATTAGATACAATATCCTTAAACTCACCCAACACGTCTACAACTTCTATAGGTACATCTTATACTCCATCTTTATCAACTTTTGGAATTAAAGAAAAACACATATTATCATGCTTCATGCCTTCTAGAAACTTCCTTCCATCAAATAAATATATTATTTCATTACTACATACCTTTTCCTTTGTGTCCTTTAATGGCTTCACCTTGCGTCAAACTCCATACTTTGTCAAAGAATAGGTATTTACATACCCTTCATGTACTGCACAATGATCAAAATTCCATGGTCTCCCTAACAATAGATGACAAGCATCCATAGGCATAATATTACATAATACCTGATCATGATAGTTTCCAATTTTGAATTTTACCATACATTTTTCAATGACCAAAACCTTATGATCCTTTTGCAAGAAAGAAATTCGAAAGGGATTCAATGCTCTCTTCTCTCTAACTTCAATTTATCAACAATTTACTCTGAAACAAGGTTATTAGTACTACCACCATCAACAATTACATTACATACCTTACCATTAGAATTACACCTTGTGCGAAACAAATTCTTCCTTCGCTAAGGTTCCTTCTCATCATTTAGAAAGGTTCTTTTGGTGACAAGGACCTCTCCTCTTTTAACATTTTTAGAATGCAAAGACTTAACATCCTCATCTACATGTGCAACTCATGCATTGCCTCATGGTCTCCTATTTTTTCTTCCTTGATGTTGGGTACACTCATAATCTCTATGACCTTCTTCTCCATAATGGAAACATGTCCCACGAAAACCTTCTCTTCCTGTTCCTTTCCCTCTTCCTCTCTCTCTCTCTCTAATCTCTGTTATTTTGATCATGAGGGTTATATAAATTATTTTCCCTCTAATTTTGATTACTACTAGATTCACCATTCTTCTTATGATCTTTATTTCGACCTCCATAATATCATTTATTAGTCTTTCCACCATGACCTCTCCCATTTTTCTTTTTCTCAAAATTCTTTTTTAGTTTTTCCTCTACCCTCAAAGCAAATTGATATGCATCTTCAATGGTAGACATTCTTACTATTATTGACTCCTCTTGAATACTAGGATTCAATCCATGTATGTAATGGGAAAACTTCTCCTTGTTAGCCCCAGAATGACCCGTTCTAATAAGGACTCTATAGAAATCTTATGTATATTCTTGAACATATTTTCCCACTTGCTTCAAATCTTTCATTCTCTTCAACAAATCAAGCTCATAGTCAAGACGAAAAAAATCTCTCTTCAATTTTTCCATCATTCAATCCCATCTTGTTATCGTCTCCTTCCCTCTTCTATTTTTCTCCAACTGAACGTCTTTCCACAAAATTCTAGCATGACCTTTCAGCTTGGCCTTTGCAAACCTAACTCGCTCAAGATCCTCTACTTCATTATAATCAAAATACTCTTCCATATGATTGATCCAATCAATCAAATCTTTTGGATTAAGATTTATAAAGAATGTGGAAACTTCAATATTTGGCCTCTTTCCAATCTTGGAAATGAACCTCAAAAACCTATCCCCATCAGGATTTTTGACCACTTCTTTCTCTTCTTCAAATTCTTCTTCTTCTTTAGATTCATCCCTACTTTCATCTCTTGCTCTAATATTATCTCTTCTTTGTAGCTTCTCTTACAATGCTTGCACTTGTATCTAGAGGGCTCTAAAACCCTCCTTTGTCACACTGTGGTTCCTTTGTGGAGGCATTTTTCCTCACTTATCTCTTATACCTACAACCATAGTCCTGGTGTAAATTGTCTCATGTTCGGAGATCTGTTTACAAGCTTAAGAACTTCTTCTCTGATACCACTTAATGAAGGGTCACACCACCCTTACCAACTTATTACCAAAGACAAAACAATATGGAGACAAAGAGAGAATAAAAATGCTTGAGGATAAAATGCTTACAACTTGTTTGAAAAATAATCGCTACCACTTCTTACAATATGATATCACTACACTCTCTCCAAAAATAAGTCAACAATAATACAAGAACAACTTAAGAAATGCAAGAGAAAATGTTGAATATTTGTAATTCTATTGGAAATTACTATTTGACCACTTCTCCAAATATTATCCAAGTTGGATTTCAAATACTCAAGTTAGAGCTCACAAGCTTACAACTTCTTAAGGATATAATCCTTTCTTATTAAGGATCTTACAAAAACTCCAAAAACCTTTACAATTAATTTCCATGAGTACATATAATAGTTCCCACCGAAGAGATTACAAACACAAGAAATGTGGGATACAAGGTAGGTGCAACTACCTTGCTACAAATATTAAATGTATGTTTTAATTTAATAAATTCCTAAAGAATTCAATTAAATAGGAACTTTCCACAGACTTCTAAAATGTCATCTATGCGCCTTGATAAATGAAAATTTTGATGATTTTATTTTATTTTTTTGTATTGCATTTTTGTCACTTTCTCTCTCCTATTTTTTTCATGATGCAAGATTGCTCTAACACATTGGATGCTCTTGCATCTGACATGAGGTAATGATTTATTTGAAGAAAGGTAGATTTCTAGTGGGAACATATAACAAGCTGAAGATGAGGAAGTTTGGACTATGTAAAATCTTGAAGAGATTTGATTCAGGAAATGGGTATGAAGTGGAGTTACTAGAGGACATGGATATATCACCTATATTCAATATTGCATATCTTTATGAGTATCATGAATTAGATTTTTATGAAATGGATGAATCAATTGTTGATCAGAAGTATCCTAAGAAGCAGATAGAGGAAATAGAGAAGATTTTGGATAACAAAATTAGCAGAAGTACACGAGGCAAGCAATACAAAGAATATCATGTAAAGTGGAGAGATAGACCAGTTGAGGATTATTCATTGATTTCTCAGACTGAGGTTGACCATCTTGGTTTTCCTTTCACCCCCAAAAAAGAGAGACTCACTTTTCAAATAACCCCAGGTGTCTTCAATGTAGGAGCATCTTCGGATCTTAGTAATCTTGCATCAACCAAAAATATTTTGTTTCCTATTTTCAAGTTTGTTTGTTGTTGAGTTTCTTTCAGTGTTCCTTCAGTTTGGATCTTTTGCAGTTGCACACCTTACAACTTGTTCGTGGCATTGTGTTGAACCTTCTTCTAGATTCACATCTCATTTGGTTACTTCATGTACATGAGATCTTGCAGATTCTTGGTGGTACTTAACTTTTCTTTGTGTTTCACGACCAGTTTGTGTTTTTTGATCTCGCGAAGGATTTTCTTGATCGACAAAGCTTCACGTCTCATTTCTAGATGTTGTTATGTTTATGACTGACCTACTTGTGGGCTTGTGATTCATGTTCTTTCATTTGAGGGAGATCCTTATGATTTGGGTCTTGACCTATATTTTGTCATATATTTTCTTCTCATTGGGAAATGTAATCTCTCTAGGCTGACCTGATGCTTGTGAAGGCTTTATAAGCTAATGTAATTGTTCCTAGTGGGGGATCCCTCAAAATATTATCTTCCTGTAGTTTGAAGCTAGGAGAATTGTAAGGATTTGTATTCGTAATCAGACCTACATGCCAGGAATGTAAGAATCCATGTTGCATATCCATTGCATATGATTTATGGCCGATGATAATAATAAAGATCTTGCATATCTATCCATAATCGGTGTTGTTTCCTTTGTGTGAATCTTGCTACAAGGATTGGACTAACTTCTTTGAGGTCCCTCCTGTCCTTGGCTGCACCACAATGTTGCAAAATAGTTTTTGCCTCTTTTTGAAGGCCCCATCATGATAAAAAGTAATAATTTTGTAATAAATCACACAAATGAAATTTAAATGATCTGGAAATTTTTATTTAATTTGGTAGTGTCAAAATTATACTTACCCAGAAAAATCTCCACAAAATTGGCAGATTTGCAACCTTGATAGTGAAATTATTTGAAACCCTAATTTTGCAATAAGTCACTTATTTTTGCTCCAATTTATCTAAAAATTGGATAAATTAGTAGACTCTTAAATAAAATAAAAAGTTAAGAAGAAAGTTTCTTAGATCTTAGAGATATGTGTTTGCAAAAATGCTTTAGTAGAAACCCTAATTTAGTAATAAGTCATTCAATTTGGCTCCAATATCCCTAAAAATTGGACTAAAGGTTCTTCATTATGGTCTTAAGAACCTCGCTAAAATTTAAAAAACAATCACTCAAATTTGAAAGATATGTGATTTCCAAAATGACCTCCAAAATTAAAGAAAATGCTTTGCCTTCACGGTGCCAAGATTATGCTCTAATACCACTTGTAATGAAATTAAATTGTACAAATGAAAAAATAAATGAAATATGCTAAGAATGATGTATAATAGCATTAAGTTATAAGCTGATTTGAGAGGGTGAATGTCCAAATATCTCTAACAAGAACACACTTCGCAATACGACGATAAAATAAGACTCACTACCTCCTATAAATATATATAATTTATGCCTTGAAATATCACCTAGGATGACCTATATATGACTATATAAGCCTAAGGCCAACCTAACTAACTAAATACCAATGCAATAATAATAAGAGTTAATTAGGGGTTAAGGTAGCCACAATTCATCTACTCATAGCCATATGTGTACTCTAGGATTAAGGGTGTAGAGGAAGTGGAGAGAGATGGGAAGAGAAGAGGTGGTTTTTTATTCTTTGAAACGCAAGTGTGTTATGACTTGGTGACAACTGAGCCTAGGCTTTGTCACTACCAAGACATAACATGGGTGTGTTAAACATACTTGTCTTATGTCTTGTATGGGACCCCATAGTGGTATGACCACCTAGGCTTGGTCACTACCAAACCATAACAGGAATGTGGTATAACACATTTGTGTACCACTTTTTGGTCCCCTATCTCTGTGCACTTACTATAGCTTATAAGAGTGTTTTTTGATTCAATTGTGTATACTTTCACATCAACACTTTATATCACACTCAATGTTCATCATCAATCATTATGTTTTATATTATAGACTTAAAAAGAGTAGGAATGGAAAGGCGACACAAGACTGTGAAACAATGAATACAAGGGTGATCTCACAATAGTGAGTCCCACTTTTTGGGACGAAGGATTTCGGATATGCAAACAAAAAAAAAAAATTGACGTCTTCGCCCGAAGTGAACTCTTCGCGCGAAGTGGTTAAGATGCTTCGCGCGAAGCATACCACGTAAGATACTTCGCGCGAAGCCACAACTTCGCGCGATGTTGCACACGGTAGTGCTTCACGCGAACACCCCCTTCGCGTGAAGACACTTTATTGACCGGAATTTTTATAAATTTCCGACAAGTCATGTCATTTTCACTATTCACTTTGCGAGATTTTGTGGACCCGGTGCTTGGAGCGAACTAGTGACGACCACTACGATGTCAGCACTTTCCAACCTTTTTCAACCTCTTTGTGATTTTTATTAGCATCAGGTACATGCATTTTTCTCATTTTTTATTGTAAATTCTACGTTTTATATTCATTTTAGTTAATTATTTGTTTTAAATAATATTTAGTTTATAGAAATGTTAGAAAATGATAATTGGATTTTAGAATTTGTTAGAAAATTATTATAGTATGTTAGAAAATCATAACTTATTATATTAGAAAATGTTTGAAAACTTTAAAAAACTGTAGTATAAATGTTAGAATATATGTTAGTAAATGTTAGAAAATTGTAATTTATTATAGATTAGAAAA
>MU223461.1:1094482-1115138 GCA_018584345.1 Thuja plicata | reverse complement strand
TAGTTAAGCGCGCTTGAGCTGGAGTAGTACTGGGATGGGTGACCTCCCGGGAAGTCCCGGTGCTTCACCTCTGTGAGCATCACCTAGATCCAATGAGTGCTAAGTGTTCCATTCATTCTCATGAGAGATGGGTTCATGTGAACCACTACTCATGAATTATGGGTCAATGAGTTTGACTCAAAAACTACACAGTTGAATCCTGATAGCAATATCACAATTTGACTTGCTGTGGAAAAATATCTCCTACTTATCAATTGGTGGCATTGTTCCTTCACTACCAAGGACATATGTTAGGACTCCTGACAGCACGAGGAGACAGAGAGGCGGGATACATGAGAGTTCAATTTTAAATTTTATTTATTTATTATTGTTGACTATGATTTTGAATTTTTATTTTTTATTTGTAGAAACCATATAAATTAAGTAATCTAACTTGGGGTTTCACTTTTGTGTTTGAATGTCGGATCCATCATAGCCAAAGAGTACTTTGAAGAGGCTCCATTTTGACGATCCACCAATAGAATAAGATGTCCTAGAAAGATTTGTAGTTGTTTCTTATTTTGAGTTTCCATATGGCACATTTGGAGATGGCATATACCACAATGTATCTAGATATGTTGATTTCGTAGAGATTTTGAGATGGCATGTGCTACATTTTGTAAAGAATAATTTCATATATATATACATATCTACATGCTCATTTCTAGTTATTTTATCTTTGTCACGTGGTCTATGTATGTATCATTTCCATATTATATCTTTGTCATGTGTTCTATGTATGTATCATTTCCATATTATATCTTTGTCATGTGTTGTATGCCCTCTTCTTTTGATAATATATTAAAAGAGTGAACAAGATAAAATAAAAACATGTCTAACTTCCTATATACAAAATATGATTCAATTCCCTTCATTCATTAATATACCATGAATAAAGATCCATGGTCCTCATGAAAAAAGGTGGA
Source organism: Thuja plicata (assembly GCA_018584345.1). NCBI lineage: Eukaryota > Viridiplantae > Streptophyta > Pinopsida > Cupressales > Cupressaceae > Thuja > Thuja plicata. The sequence goes on along the minus strand of MU223461.1, from coordinate 1,114,173 downwards.
TATTTCAACCTGCAAATACATTTGCAACTTCAATGCACTTGTTCAATTTTTTCTAGTTTTATGTATATCCATTTGACCATAATATCCTACAATAAAAACTTATTGATGTCAAGGTTCATTTCCACTACAAAATATAGTTTCTATCTATAGAGATTTGGTAAAAAAAAATTTTTACTAGGGGCATAAACTCACCCACCTTTTCATGTTATTGACAAGATATTTTCAATTGAAAAGGAGCTGTTTGAATCAATTTTTCCAAAAATCATACCTTTATCTACCTCAAAACTTCCACATCATAAGGTAAGAAAGTATTTAAGGTAATTACAAAAAATCTAAGGTTAGTGGAGAAAAGAGATCAGAGAAGATAAAAACACAGCCAATGAGACTCCATAAGTGCAAACTATAACCTAAAGCCCAATTGGAAGTAGAAACAAGAGTTAGAGTGTAAGTTGGAGTCATGGTTGAAAGAAAAGGAAATAAAAGCTTCAACCCACTATGAACAAGCATATGAAGGAAGTATGGGTGGAGATAGTTAGACATCTTCCCATACTTTAAAAAGCATGTGTTGATCTTACAAACCAATTTGAAATTAATGAAATAATTGAGTTCCCTAGTGAAATAGAATTAGAGGATTTTCTAGAAAATGAAGATTAAGAATTGCTCGTCATAAAGGAAGACAAACCCACGCCTAAGACACATGGATTGAAAAAATTTATTTTCTGTGAAATTTTGAAATTTTTTGTTTTCATGCTATTTTGAATATTTATTTTAGTTTTTAATCTCTCTCTCTCTCTCTCTCAAGTATTATTCTTATAGTATAAATTGTTAGGAATAATAGTCCACAAGCACAACTGAGAGGGGGGGTGAATCAATTGTGATACAAAATATTAAACTTTAAACTTTATAAACCAAAAATTCAATGCAAATGTTAACACAATAACACAATATTTGTTGTCAAGGAAACCCTATTAAAGGTAAAACCCCGGTGGGAATTAGCACCCACAAATGATGTACTGAGAGTATAGTATCCCTGTTAAAATATTTAGCCCTGTTAGGAGCTTATTACAATATTACAGTACATAGTCCATGTTAAAGGATAGACCTTGTTAGGAGTCAAGAGTAAAAATGGGCTCACTACCCAGGCATATTGCCCAAAGAAGGTTAATGTCACCCTCAAGGATTTACAATTCGAACAAGTGTATATACAAAATATACAATCTAGTGAACTATCTGATAGCAACTATCTTTGCTTGGTCAGTTCCAATGAAGTATTCTTATCACAAACTCTTCTCTACATGAAGCATCCAATAAGCTTCACAGCTTTCACACTTCTCTACCTTTTCAATCTCTACTAGATCTTTCCAAAAAAAAAAATCTCTCATATATACCCTATTACAATAATTCATTAGGTCGGCCAATTAAGATTTCCTAATACATAAATAATTAATTAGGTCAGTCAATTAGCATTTCTCAATATACAAATAATTGTTTAACCCCTTGCTAAGATACACATGGTACCTATAATAAGTAAACATAAATTATAATACATCAGTTATACTCCAAGATCCGCAATCCATGCTCACAATTCATAATACACGTTGCATGTCTGAAGTCGACCACCAAATAGGTCTCCTCCAGAATACACACTACATCTAACATCACCAATACTCTCACAACTATCGATCAACAAAAAATATTCCTCAATGTATCCTCAATCATCCCATAAGGTCACATACGTTGAAACATCTTCATCTATAAGATATACACAAAATAAAAAGACTTGCTATGTCAAACATTATTGTCATAGTCCAGAAACTGGTCTTCACTAAATCATCTGTAACATCATCAATATGTAACCTCAAGTCAAGTGAACTTAGGAATAAGGTCATTACAAATCCTTCTTCATATCCTTGTCTTTGATCATTCAGAATCTTCTGTACAGTGTCTATACACTTCTTCTAGTCAAATAACCAGTCTATTCTCTCTTCACATAAACATATGTTGACATCAGTGACAAAACATGAATATCAATAGCATAAATAGTATCCAAATCTGATATCATCCAACAATCTCCCCCTTTGGCATTGATGGAAAAATATGGGAAAATCCATCAACCCAAAAAGTACTCTCTCTCAATACAATCTTCTCAATATCCTCAACACAAATCTCCCCAAAACAGTAGGGATTCTCACATAGAATCTTTCCCCCTTTGGAAGCAATGGAAAAGGGTGCCATAACTGAGTTGTAATCTTCTTTAAGGTGTATCTTTTTCAAATATTCATGTCTAACGGCCAGGTACCAAATCACCCAAATGTACTCCATAGTGTTCTTGCGATCACTCCTCATGAGGAGTAGATCCATACATCAAGTCCATACAATGATATAGCTTTGAAAGCCACTAGACTGATGCATGTCTGCATCAATTAATTACCACTGGAAGGGGTTCTCACCCCAAGCATGCTTCTAAGATATTCAAAAACATCTTTTGGCAAAGGTTTTGTAAATATATCTGCTATCTGTTCCTTTGTGCTAATATACTCTAGTCTAATCTCTTTCTCTGCTACCTTCTCCCTCAAGAAATAATACTTAATAGATATATGTTTATTCTTTGAATATATTATAGGATTCTTTGACATATTCACTATGCTAGTGTTATCATAGTGGATAACCACTAGATCTTCAAAAATTATCCCAATGTCCTTCAACATTTGTTTCATCCACACAACTTGTGTACAATTTATTACAAAAACAACATACTCTTTTTAGTAGCAAACTGAGCAATACAGTCCTACTTCTTACTTAACCAAGAAACCATCCGTTTCCAAGGAAAAATGCTCCACTACTTGTACTCTTTCTATCATCCATATTACCTTCCCAATCAACATCAGTATAATCCTGCAAAATAAAGTCATATGATTTTTCATACCACAATCCATATTCTATTGTTCCTTTCAAGTATCTAAAAATTCTTTTCATAGTAGAAAGGTGTGTCTCTTTAGGATCTTCTTGATATCTTGCCACAATTCCAACTACATTGGAAATATTTGGTCCAGTTTGAGTTAGATATTGTAGACCACCAATCATCAATTTCTACTTTGTATGAAAAACACTTTGATTCTCATCATTACTAGTAAGTTTGTATCCAGTCACCATGGGTGTCCCAACAGGTTTACAATATTCCATTACAAACTTTTTCAACACTTCCTTAAGATACTTAGTCTAAGATATAAAAATATCATTCTTATGCTGATTAATTTTCCAACCAAGAAATTTTTTTATTTCACCAATAATTGACATTTCAAATTCATTTTTCATTTATTTAGAGAACTTCTTACTATCTTATCATTGCCTCCAAAAATGATATCATCAACAAAAACTTCTATGATTAAGACTCCATCTTCAGTTCTTAAATATAAATTACTTTCTGCATTACCTTTTTTGAAACCAAGACGAAGTAGATACTTGTCCAGTCTTGCATACCATGCTCTCGGTGCTTGTTTCAATCCATAGAATGCTTTCTTCAACTTACAAACCATGTCTTCATTTTCTATGAAAGGAAATCCATCAGGTTTCTCTATGTATACTTCTTCTTCCAAATCTCCATTCAAGAATGCCGATTTCACATCCATCTGATATACTTTAAAGTCTCTATGTGTAGCATAAGCAAGAAATAATCTCACAGCTTCTAGCCTAGCAATAGGAGAAAATGTTTCTTCAAAGTCTATGCCTTCTTATTGCGATTAGCCTTTACAAACGAGTCTAGCCCTATTTATTACCATTGTTCCTTCCTCATCCATCTTGTTTCTGAAAACCCATTTAGTTCCTATCACATTTTTGTTCCTAGGTCTTGGAACCAATTCCCAAGTATTGTTTTTCTTTATCTGTTCAAGTTCTTCTTGCATATTTTTAGTCCAAGGCTCATCTCTACATGCTTCATAAATATTTTTTGGTTCAACTTGAGAAATCAAACAAATTTTATCTCTAACTCTAGATCTAGTCATCATACCTTTACTTGCATCACCAATAATTTGTTCTTTGGGATGGTTCTTCTTAACATACCTCAGAGTCTTAGGAGTCTTAGTAAGCTCAATTAATTCATATTCAATCTCTTTATCAACCATAAAAGGTTCTTCAGGTTCAGTAGTGACCTCTTTTATTTCTGAAATTTGACCATAATTATACATTCTTTCCTAAATCTGAAACTTTTCATCTACCCTCACATTAGCGCTTTCAATCAACTTTCTCAATGTCAGATTGAAACATTTATATTCTTTTCTCTTAGTATAATAAACAAGAAAAATACCTTCATTACTTCTAGCATCAAACTTCCCTTTCTCATCATCCCTTTTGATATAATATTTACTACCAAATACTCTGAAATATTTTAGAATAGGTGTATGATCAAACCATAATTTATAAGGAGTCTTACTTGTACCTTCTTTGATCTAAATTCTATTCAAGGTGTACACAACAGTACCAATAACTTCCCTCCAATGAACATGTGATACATTTCCTTCCAGCAACATAGTTCTTGCAACATCTAATATTGGTTTATTTCTTCACTCTGATATCCCATTATTTTATAGTGTCCTAGGTGCAAATTTATGTCTGAATATTCCATGCTCCTCACAGTAGGAATTAAATAGATCTGATGTAAACTCACCACCTCTATCCGATCTTGAATATTTTATCTTTAAACCAGAGTCATTCTCAACTTTTGCTTTGAATAAATTGAATTTTTCAAGTGCTTCAGATTTCTCTCTCAAATATGTAACCCACATCATCATAGAAAAGTCATCAATAAAAATTATAAAGTACCTTTCACCATAATAAGATCTTGTTCTTGTAGGACCACACAGATCTGTATGTACTAGATCCAACTTCCCTTTTGCTGAATAAGATTTTCTTTGAAAAATGCTTCTAGTTTGCTTCCCCATAAGACACTCTCTACACATAGTGTTATATGGCTTCACAATATTAGGTAGATCTCTTACATCATTAGTCATACTTTCCTTCACAATGTTATCAAAGTTAACATGCCAAAATCTTCTATGTCATAACCAACTGTCATCAACCTTCACAATAAAAAAAGAAGCTTCAGATGTATTCAATTCAAATACATTACTTCTAGATTTAGTACCAGCTGCGATCAAGTCTCCTGATTTACTTAGAATTGAACATTTCCCATCAATGAATTTCAATTCATAGCCTCTGTCCACTAACTACCCAACACTCAAAAGATTATGCTTAAGTCCATCAACAAGAAGTACATTGTCAGTAATAGTCTTACCTGATGACATGTAACTGATTGAATGTTTGACAATGTTAAGTTGAAGATAATGCAAGGAATTAAATCAGTTAATGTATTGTATTGTCATATATGTCAACTTGATATCATCTATACGGTCATGTACATAATGCCAAAGACTCTAGAGAATCAATGGAACAAAGGTTCACTTTCAGCAATGCATAAAAGTCAAGTATTCACTAAGTGACAAACAACACCAACAGAATGCACACCATCAGTAAATGAAAAGAAAGAACAGTCACAGTGATACCCGATGATCAGAAGCATAGTGTTGCCCGATGAAGAAAATCCACAGTGATGCCCGATGAGCAAAGTCAGAAGGTTTCCCAACAAGTAAAATTCCAATGATGCCCAACGGACAGAGATCACGAAGCTAACTGGAGTCTCACCGATAGAAATTTTAGTTGTCACTGACAACTAACTATAGAGGTGACCGACATAATAGAGAGTTCAGAAAACGATAAGATATCTAGTTGGCAAGAGCTAAAGATAGACTTAACAAGTTGTTTTCTTTGTTTTATTTGACCAGAGTTAAGTGATTGATTTAAAAATGATTTGTATAGTTGGAAAGAAGATAATTACGAGACAAATCAAGATTTATGCTTTAAATCTAATTGGCTGGATTTTTCTTCATGCCAAGAATCAAGAATCAAGAAATAGTGAATATCATGTCTATATAAGAGACAAGCTTAATTCATTTACAAATGGGATTAAGGGGAGTGAATAAAAAGAGGATGCTAAAGAGAAACTGATGAAGAATAACTTCATACAGTCTTGATCAATCAAGCTGAAGGAGAGCTAAGGAATTCTATAGACACCGATGAATAGTGAAGCACATCATCATAGAGAAAAAAGTGTGGAGCACAAAGAATTGAATTGATACATTGATCAGAGAGGTAATGTACTTAAATAGATCTAAAAATTTATAATTCAAAGTTGTAGCATGAACAGGTCATTGTGTTTCAGTTTAACCATTGAAGCATAAAGTCTCTTAACCGAGCAGGACTTAACAGTCTTCTATATATTGAGGTACATCCCAAGGAGTTCCAAAAAGGTTGATTCATGAAAGTGTTATGCCCTGCATCCCCGTCCCTACATTTTGTGTGCAAAATGTTGGGTCCCCCTTTTTTTGTTTTGCTTTCTGCTCTTGCCTTGTCTCTTTCTTTGTCTTCTTTTTGTTTTCTTTCTCCGAGGTTTTCTTCCTTGTGGTTGTGCTTTGTTTTTTTGGTTTATGGTGCCTCCGGGACCCTGGTCCCAGAGTTGGTCATCCTTTGTTAGGAGCCGGACTCTGGACTCTAGGATTCTTCACCGTGATGTTCATTTTCCTTAAGATGATATTGTCGCATGAGATCCCCAGGCCCAGAGTTTGAAGGTCTGTCTAACTGGAGTTTATGGATGGAAAGGTGGCTTGCTTTTTACCATGGGTATAAATAAAAGTTACCTGTCATTTTCACATTTACCGCGATTAAATACTCAAGCAATTAGAGCGATTTCAGAGTGATTTGCAGCGATTTAATGATAATCTAGTGCTAATCATTTCTAGCATTTCTAAGTGATTATGAGTGGTTTGTGGTGACAGGTTGTGATCGTTTGACAGTTGGAGCTGTTGCAGAGCTTCTGTGGAGGCTTCTTTTCCTCTCCTTTCTGCATTCTCAGGTTGGTGCCTTCTCTCCCTTCGACTTTCCTTATGTCTGGTGTCGTGGGTTTTGTGTTGCCTTTGCCTTTTTATTTTGTTCGTCTTTCATTTCTTTCTTGTTTTCTGCCCATTGGTGGGTTGGCTCTGTCAGAGGGTTGTCCGCCTTCTATGTAGGTGTAATATAGTCTGTACATAGTGTAAGAAGTTGTAGATATTCTGTGCTTTGCCTAGTTTCTTGTAGATATTTGCTCTACCATGTATATGTGTATAAATTTGGTGTATGTTTATTGTATATTCCTCTGGTTTGCATGTATATATCCTTCAGCTTTGATGTATATCTTGTGTGTATCCTATCAGGTAGCTTAGCGAGCTCGCTGTGCTACCTATGTCATTGGTTTTCATCCGCAAGCTCGTTCTAAGCAGAATACCACCTGTTTGAAATTCGGCTCTCAGCCAGTTTCAAATAGGCAATTTTCTCTCTCCTCTATAAAACTAGCTTGACCCTCATTTATGACCCATGCACACATTTAAATCTGTCTAAGTGGCCTTCACTTTTCGCGCATTCAGACAGTTGGCTCCACAGTCATCACCATAACTATCATTTATTACTCACCCATGTGGCACCCACATGGGTCTGACAGTTTGCCTTTTGTACACATCTTTGCCAATGGTCACTTCCCTAGGCTCCAGGTCTCCTGCCATCATCCATCCCATATCCTTCTTGCCAAATGTGATAAAATTCCCAGACCCAGATGGTTAATCAAATTCCTAAGTTCACGATATGTACATGTATGTTGTCCAGAGTTTTGAACAAAACTAACTTTTCAGGGGAAGTGAACACCACGATGGTAAGATCTCTGGACCCCGAAGTATCTATTTATTAATGCATTTTGATGATCACCTTGCCATGCATGTTTCCAGAGTATACTTTCAAACATGTCTGAGGCATCAACATCTTCACCACTCGGGAGTCTGGAACTACCTTCTACGACAAGTACCAAGGCGACAGTAAGGTCCAAAATGGAGAAGGCCCTGGAAAAGATGCCTTTGAGCCTAAAATACATGAAGGATAGAGTCATTGCGGGCTCAAAGATTGAGTCCAAGGTTCAGCTTATTACCGACACTAGCGTCGAAACATGGCCAGAAATGCAGGCCTTGGTCAAAGTTATGTACATTCAACGACAGGCTGGAGATCCTTTGGCCATTCAAATTGGAAACTCTGGGATCCTTAAATTGGCTTGCTTCTCATGCTCGGTGCAGTCACTGGAGCTTATTCTTATTCTCTCAGCTCTTTACAACACATCTGTTCGGGCTGCTATGCTCGCACTACCGAAGCCAACAGGGTACCCCACTCCTTTAGTGTCTCTTGATCATGATACCTTCGAGAGGAGCTTGGGAATCCATCAATTCACCAAGCCGACCATGGTCACCCGATCTGATGCCCTGGCCCAATTCAAGCAATTGGAGGAGGCGGCCCGCATATATATGAACAACCATTGGCTTAAAGTCCCGAAGAGGGACCCCAAGAGAATGAAGTTAGAGATCCCCAGGTTCAAATTCAAAGAGAGCATCTAGATGGGGATATTAGCACTATGCTAGGTGTTCAGGAAATAACATGCCTGAGAATTTTTTGGATGGATGTACTACTTCTTGCTTGGTATAAGTACAGTAGGGGAGTTTTTCGACTGGGCGGCCATAATTTTAAATCATGTTGACTCCCAGTTCCTCCAATTAGCCAAGAAGAAGAAGTTTTATATGACTTCTTATGTTCTTTGGGCCTTGGCATAGTAGAGACCCCATACCAATGGGCTACTCACCGATGGTGTACTCAGGATCGGCCCAAATTAGAAGGCCCCTTGGGACTACTTTTCACAGATTCAATGGGAGGCCAGTTTCCCCAGTTTTTGCTGAGTAAACGACGCGTTCATTTACTCGAGATGCAGGATACCACCTGTCCAAAAAGGTGATGAATTTGGTCTAGAGTTACGGACATTATTATATACAATTACAGCAGCATACTTATATAAGGCTGACCGGCTTCTCTGGGAAACCCTACTTGTTGCCCAAACACTGCAGGGACAAGATAGTCCTCTTAGAATATTGCAGGTAGATAATGGAGCTGCATGCCTTCTATGCCCTGAAGAAGGTAACTAATATTCCATTCCCAATCACTTGTGAGAATTATTCATGTAGTTTGGCCACTGCCAAAGAAGCGGACAATGAACTAAAAAGCTATAACTTAGCAGAATTTTACTTGGCGTGGAAGCATTTCGATCCGCATGGCAAGATTGCAGTGGCACTTCCTCGGGCATCAGAGCCCCATCAATACCATATGGAGGACTTTTGGGAAGACTTCCAGGATGACGTGGAGGTCTGGAGCTGGCACTATGTCAGGATGACCGTGGGTATGATGGAAAGATTGAATCTCTGGAGATTCCTGGAGGACTTCTTAGATGCCAGCTCCATGATAGATCCCCAGTACAAAGCAAAGGAGATTGATACATTGGCTCTCCCACTAGTAAACTAGGATGCCCAGGAAGGGTCCACCATTGAGGACTTCACCCATGAGGTGGTCGAACACAGCCATGCTTACTTCAAGAAGGTGTAACCCAAGAGTGTCCACAGAGCAGCCCAGCCAGTACCAAAGAAAACCCCAGGGGTTGGGAATTCTTCACAAGGAGTGGATAAAGGAAAAGGAATAATGATAATTCCTCCTGTGCAAGAAGTCCCTATAAAGGGACAACTAAAGTAGTCACTGACAGCCTCCCAAAAGATGAAAGATAGGATAATCACACGGCTGGCAACCTCAGTGTCAATGGCTAGACCTATTCTTCCCCCCTCCTCCCCTTCACTAGCAGCCTTAATTGTTAAGGCAAAAGGGGTGGATCCAGCGGAGAAAGCAACAGTAAGGGATGCGGGTCCACCCTTGATTACACGGAGGAGGAGGAGGCTTGACCCAAAGCCTAAAAAAGAGCCAGAGCTAGGGATGCCCCAGACTCCACAAGTTGAAATCCTTTCTTTTGACTCCCTAGAGCTAGAAAAGGAAACAGAGCCTACCGATGTCCCAGACAACCCTCCCCCGCAGGATGAGTTTGATGATTTTTTTACAACCGACGAGTTTGGTAACTTACAGGGGGACATCGAGAAGATGGAAGAAGTCCCAGCAGAAGAGGAAGCTAAGGAACAAAGGACTACGCAGGGGCAGGAAGAGCAAATGGAAGAAGAAAAGGAAATAGAGCAGGAAACTGCCTCTGAAGTTCTGGAGATGCAAGATATGGGGATTGACCAACAAAAGCAGAGTGAACAAGTGACATCTACTAAGGGAACTGGACCTACAGGAAAAATTGTAACCTTAGCTGCCATGTTCCAAGCACCAGTCCCTAGAGAAACCTTTGGGCAGGTAATAACCATGGCACAAACGCTAAATCTTGGCCCAGTATCTCCCCTATTTCTAAAAGATGTATCAGAAGAAGAGATACTGGTGATCAGGGCCGAAGAGAAAGAATAATGAGAAGAGGAAACCCCTGGGATAGTTGATGAAGGTCCAGATAGAGCTGAAGATACAGAGGACAAGGCAAAAGAGATAAACATCACCAGGGGAAATCTTCCTGATGAAGCCCAAGATAAAGAGAAAGGGGCGGGTGAGACTCACACCACTGAGGAGGAACAACAAAAGGACACCAGGGAAGAACTGAAAGAATAGACTTTGGAAAATAAGCCATCCCTGCCGCCTTAGTGGTTAATTGAAAGCAAGAAGAGAAAAGCCCTGTCCACCCCTAGAGCTCACCTCTCCCTAGCCAAAATGATGGCTCAGGTCCAGGGCCTGCCAAAGGCCAAGAAAGCCTAGACGGTTCATACTCTTCAAACCGGGTCAGGCGGAGAAATAGTTGCAATTGTGGCAACACCTCCCCTAGGCACCGATGAGGCAATGACCAAGGCCAGAGACTATGATATCACAGAGATATCACTGGGAAAGAGAGGAAAATAGGGTGAAGTAAACCTATTAAAAGAAGCGACCAGAGCCGTGGAGACCCGTTATGAAAAGGAGGCTCAAAGGATCAAAGAGGAAAAAGAAAAGATAGCTAACCTCATGGGGTTGCTTACTAAGCTGGCCTGGCCTATTAGTGCCATTCCTCTGACGGCCCCCACATCTGATGCGCCATTACCATAGAGTGACATTGACTCCCTGTGAGCAATAAAGACGAAGGCCCAAGCGGTCGATGAGTGGGTCACTTTGCAAATAGGAAACACCCGGTGTTTCCTAATGTCCACCCTCCCAGATTTATATGCGGCTCGACATGTTCTGCATTAGGCAGAGACTATCCTTAACATATGGGAGGGTGATATGGAAAATTACGAAGCATGGAAGGTAGAGTTGGAGGAGCTCCTCAACCTTGGGGAAGAGATGGTCTCCAAATTTGGGATTCTGGGAGAAGAATCATTTGACTTTGTGAGGACCCAACACTCTAGAATTGACCTCACATTAGAGGTACTCAAGCAACTGGTAGGGGCTCTGCACAATAAGGTCAACATAGTGGAGTATTCTTCAAATATGTACAAGGCATTTGTCGCAAAGGTGTCTGGAGCTGACCCATTCAGCACTGACACATGCACTCCGGAGGAATACATTTTGGGGAAGTTTGATGAATTGATGGAGTCCAAATATCAATCCCTAGAGGGACTCTATGGGACTCAAATGACAGGGCTAACTTGCATGGTCCTTAGTGGTCATGATGCGGCAAAAATGGCCGATGAGTTCAAGAATAATGTTCCAGAGCTAGGGGAACAAATTGAGGCGGCTAAGTATCGGTGGTTCGGCCTTAGAGAAATTGATGCGGATGGAATCTCCTACCTTCTCCAAACCTTCAATGACAACAAGCAACAATAAAGTTTCTCCGGAGGCCAGAGAAAACCCAAGCATTTTGTATTCCTTATTCTTTTGGAACGTAAGTTCTCTGATCCTGAAATCCCATATCCTAAATTTTATATTCTTTCAAGTGATCCGTGTCCCGGTCCCTGAGGCCGACCGATCACTTTCAGAAGTGGTTAATAAAGATGGTAAGAGGGTAGTTGGCTACATCAAGGAACGTCAAATCAGCAGTTGGTTTTTTTGATAGATGGTCTTCTCGAGGCATCGCTTTAGATGTACACCTGGCACATTGGAGACAGGGCGCCGCATTTCCCATTTATGAGGCATGTAGCCTCGATCCCTGGGGATCTGATTTCTTCCTTCTCTTTCTTGGCTCTCTTCTCAAGGATGATTCTTCTGCTATACCTTCTTGTCTTATTCTTCTGACACGTCAGGCCTATTCTGTCTCAAGGTCTTTTGTAGGGTGGCATAGGTAGTACCAGCCCCCATATATTATATTTTATTGTAGCATAATGTAAAATAGAGTTAGGGTTAGGGTTAGATGAAAATGTGTATAAATAGTAAGTCCGACCTGTTTCCAAGGGTTGGCAAAATTGATGATTTTGCTGTCCACAGTAATAGAAAAAGTAGTATTTTCATTTCAGTTGCAGAGCTCAATGCTCCATTATTTCACCTTCCAATAGTTAGACGCTCCCCTGGAGCCACCATTGTATCACGCACCAGTGCTTGCTAGAAGAAATATTAATGAAGAAAGGAGAGTTCTTTGCAATGATGTTGTTGGAATTCAAACTTCTCAGTTAATGGTATTTTATTTTTTATGTTCCTTATGTCTTCTACTCTGATATTTTAAGTAGCTTAATGACTTCTTTTCCCTTGCTACTAACAAAATATGAATTGATGGTTGTGTATTTCTTCGGTATTTAGTGTAGTATATCAGAGCATTATTGATGTTTCAAATGTTTAAACATAACTATAGATAGATGAAGTATTTCTGACCCTGCAGGATTTTTTTCAGTTTATTTGCTAAGTGTAGAATGCTTGGAGAAACCTCACCTTCCTGAATCTCCAGAGAAAATGAGTTGAAGAAACCAGCTATCCCCCTCGAAAATAGTCACTTCTCCCAACCAAGCCCCGCACCATCGTGACCCAACACCCAGGTGCTTGGAGGCCCAGGGAATCTAACTTCCCTGAATAACCTTTGCAGGCAGAGTTAGCCGGTACCCCCAGTACCTAGTGACAACTTATGACTGTTGGCAAACCCGGTCAGCAAAACCCCATCAACAGAAAGTAGCATTGGATTTTCTCGATACCTATTGACAGTCTAAGAAGGAGGTTAATTTAAGGATGGTAGCAATAGATGCCCGATACTAAGTGACAACCTCTATGTATAAAATCCTCTAACAAGGTCACACTTAACAGTGTGTTTGTAACCTTTAATAGGGTTGGCTCCTAATAGGGCTCACTTTAGAAGAGTGAAAATTTGGGGTACCGGTCCTAGTGGTTTTTCCCTTAACATGGTTTCCATGTTAAAAATTCATTTGTTATGTGTGTATGATTCATTTCTTTATTGTTTTGTATCCGACATAGTTAACACTAGATTGATCGGTATACTCTGCTTATTTACTGAGTTTTGGTAAATAGTTATACTGCTTATCGATAATCAAGAAAGAATAAGTAAAGACAGAGAACACCGATAGATAGTTAATCATTATAAGTATTTCATGGCATGCATCTTGTAGGCACATAATAATCTGAGGTTTATTGATTGGTTGTTTATGTTATAAGGATAAATTTTTTAGGCCACTGATTCACCCCCCCTCTCAGTTATTACCAACAATTAGTATCAGAGCTTGTGTGCTTAAAAAGGAAGGTTTCAAGACCTAAGTCAAGATCACAAGATGAACATATGAGATAAGCCCAAGTTGAAGAAAGACAACTTTGCTTCATGGAAAAGAAGGATAAGACTCAGTTTATCAGGTATTGGTAATGATGTTACTCAATTCCTAGATACTGAATATGTGTTGCCTACAGGAGTATTGATAATAGATCAATTGACAGAGAAGCATGAACACAACTGCATGGTTATAGAGCTTTCTTCCTCAATCTTGGATGCTGAATTTGAAGATGTCAAGGATTACAAAACTGCAAAGAAGATGTGGGACAAACTGAAGCTTGTACATGGAGGTGATACAAATGTTTTGAGAGCCAAGGAAAAAATCCTTAGAGGAAAGTTTTATGATCTCAGAATGAAATAAGGAGAAAACATCACACAGTACAGCACAAGAATAAAAGAAGTAGTCAATGCTATATGAGGAGTTGGAGGTACACTTGAAGAGGAGACAATGGTAATTAAAATCTTAAGAACCTTACTACCTATATATGCTATTAGAGTTTCTTCCATTCAATAAATGAGAGCAGTAGCAAACAATAAAGTTACTCTTGATAGTTTAATTGGTAGACTGATTTCATTTGAGATGAATAACTTTGATAATAGTGTCTTACCAAACTTAGAGTCTGCATTTAAGTCTTCTGTGAGAATAAACAAATCAAGTCATAAACACATATCTAGAAGAGATAGTGAAAGTGAAAGTGAAGAAGAAGAGCTAGATGAAATAGAAGCACTTATGGCTAGAAGAATGTAGAGAGGCAAAGGAAAATACAAAGGAAAGTTACCATTTGTATGCTTTAATTGTAAAGAGATTGGACACTTTGCTGCAAGATGTCCTAACAGAAGAAAAGATGACAGAAGTATTGATAGATATTTTGAGAAGAAATCTAACAGAGGTGATAACAAAGATTGTAGAGGTTACCGACAATCAGAAAGAAGAGATACCTGAGACTACAAGGACAAAGGTAAGAAAGCCAGCTACCTAACTGCTTGCAAAGAGGAAGATACTGACACCGAACCTGATGAAGACACCAATATGGTATTTGTGGTTGTGAAGGATGAATCAGATGAAGATGAAAGGTATGAAGAAACTGCACTCATATCTAAGGTTAGAAAAAATGACATCTAGATTATAGATAGTGGCTGCACTCACCACATGATCAGTGACAAAGAAAAGTTTAAGACTTTTGAGTATTATAATGGTGGTACAGTAAGAATGGATAATGATACACCTTGTCCATTTGAAGGTAAAGGAACTATAATATTGAATAACCTGATTAAATGTGAAAATTCTTATTGGGTAAAAGGATTGAATTATAATATGTTGAGTGTTTCTTAGCTGAATAATTCAGATCACAGAGTAGCATTTGAGAACAAGAAGAAAAAGATCTTCAATGAATCAGGAAGATTGATTGGTACTGGTGAACAGGCAAAAGGTAACTTATTCTATCTGAATGATACTAGCACCACTTTCTTAATGACTAGAAACAAAGACATGGTTGTGGCACAAAAGATTGTGTCATGTGAATTTTGACAACATGATGAAAATAAGTAGAAGGAGAAATGTAAGAGGCTTACCGACAATGACAAAGCCTAACAACATCATGTGCAATAATTATCAAAAAGGTAAAATGAAAAAGTCTAGTTTCAAAAGTAAAACCCATACATCTTATGATATTCTAGAATTAGTACATACTGATCTATGTGTGCCAATGAGGACAAAGAGTTATTATGGATATAGGTATTTTATTCTCTTTGTTGATGATTACTCTAGAATGATGACAATTATATTTCTAAAAGATAAATCTGAAGCATTCAAAATTTTTAAATGGTATAAGACTATGGTAGAGAAACAAAGTGGTAAGGATCTGAAATGTTTGAGATCAGATGGAGGAGAATAATTTATATCAGATGAATTCACTAATTTCTGTAATGAGCATGGTATAAAAAGATAGGTTTCTGCACCAAGAACACCATAGCAAAATGGGATTGCTGAGAGAAGGAACAGATCAATAGTTGATTGTGCTAGAACACTGATGATATAGAAAGGCATCACCCAAATCTTCTAGAGGGAAGCTGTCAGTACTGCTGTCTACATATTGAATAGATTACAATTGAAAATGGACACAAAGAAGACACCTTATGAGCTATGGTATGGTAAAACACCCAATGTAAGTTACTTCAAAATATTTGGTAGTCAATGTTATATCTTAAAGGATGATAGAAATGGAAAGATTGACACCAAAAGTGATGAAGGTATCTTTCTAGGGTATTCCACCAACAACAAAGCTTATAAATGTCTTATCAAGGCCTCTAACAAAATTATTGAAAGTGCAAATGTAAATATAGATGAATTTGCAGAAAAGAATGAGCTAGAAAGCATAAAAGAACCAGAGGCCTATGAAAAGTTTGTATACTATGAAGAACTCAACACTCTACCCAAGAAACAGTGGTTAAATCTAGAACAATAGAATGTTGCAACCGATGGTCAGACTGCTATTGCCAACGGTTAGGATGATGATCAAAATAATGTGCAAGGTGATGAAGAACAGAATAAAGATCAAAATGATGATCAAGATGATACACAAAGAGTTGAACCTATACTTGCAAGATATGTGAGAAGGAACCATCTAGAGATATAGATCATAGGAGATAAGAAAGCTAGTACAAGAACAAGAAGTAAGTCTTTAAACTCAAATTGTTTGATTTGTGAGTTTGAGCCAAAATCTGTCAATGATGCACTTGATAATGAAGAATGGATAAGTGCTATGAATGATGAGATTGAGAAGATTGAAAAGAACAAGACATGATCACTTGTGCCAAGACCAGATGACAAGAATGTCATTGATACAAAATGGATATTCAGGAATATGCTAAATGAGAATGGAGAAGTCACAAGAAACAAAGCAAGATTAGTATGTAAGGGGTATGAACAAGAGGAAGTTATAGACTATGGAGAGACCTTTGCACCCATTGCTAGGCTATAAGGAGTAAGAATACTAATTGCTTATGCTACATTCAAAGGATTCAAGGTATATCAAATGGATGTCAAGTTAGCATTCCTAAATGGAATACTTTAAGAATAGGTATACATTGAACAACCATAAGGGTTTATAGATCTAGACAAGAGAAAAATGGTTTGTAGACTTCACAAAGCCTTGTATTGATTGAAACAAGCTCCTAGAGCTTGGTATGAATGACTTCATTCCTATCTTAAAAGTATTGGATTTGTAAGGACTAGTGAAAACTGTAATCTTTATTTGAAGGAAGATACTGATGCTAACACTTTGATTGCTGAAATATTTGTTGATGACATCATATTTGAAGGTAATGATATGCTATGCAAATCATTTTCTAATAAGATGAGAAAAGAGTTTGAGATGTCTATGTTTGGAGAGATCAAGTTCTTTCTTGGTCTACAGATCATTCAACAAAGTGAAGGTATTTTCATTACACAGTCCAAATACATCAAAGAAGTCCTGAAAATATTCAAGATGGAAGAATCCAAACTAGTTGGAACACTGATGGCTACTGGATGCAAGTTAACAAAGGAGGACAAGACAAAAGAGGTAAATCAGACTTTGTACAGATCAATGATTGGAAAACTCATTTATGGTGTACACACTAGACCAGATATTGCACATGCAGTAGGAATTGTTGCTAGATTTTCTGCTAACCCCAGGGAATCACATATGACTGTTGTAAAAAGAATTTTAAGATATCTGAAGAATACTGAGGAATATGGCTTATGGTATAGAAGAGAAGGAAAATTTGAACTTAAGGTGTTTACCGACGCTGATTGGGTTGGAAATCTTGATGACTGGAAGAGAACAACTAGAGGAGCATTCTTTATGGGTGACAGACTTGTCACATGGATTAGCAAGAAGCAAGGATGCATTTCTCAGTCTACTACAAAAGTAGAGTATGTTGCTGCTGCTGCAAATTGCTCAAATATTTCATGGATCAAACAATTGTTGGAGGGTATGCATATGAAGATCTCAAAACCAGTGATTATCTATTGTGATAACACCAATGCAATAAACTTTTCCAAGAATCCAGTCATGCATTCCAAGACTAAACACATTGCCATAAACTATCATTATTTGAGAGAAAAAGTTCAAGAAAAGGAAGTGATACTTGAGTATGTGCAATCAAAAGAACAATTGGCCGATATCTTCACCAAACCACTGCCCAATGATACATTTGAGTACTTGAGAAAGGGACTAGGGGTCAAACCCTTGTCTACCAGTCAGTAAAAGACTAAAGGCTGCATCAGCCTACATATTATAAGAATATAAGAAATGTTGATGCAAACAAAGAGATGAACTTCAAAGCTACATCTATATATAGACAGGTATATATCTTCACCGAGCACTAAAGCATATTGTTGAAATCAATGATGGATAAGGGAAATTCAAGGAATATATTATGGATAGAGAGAAAATATTGTTTGACATGAATGTTAAATATCTGTGAGATATTTGTTTGGCATTGTTGTCAAAGGGAGAGAAATTATCCATGTTATCACATTTTTCTGAAAAGAGAGAAAGATTATCCACTATCATATTACTCCAACAGGGAGAGATTATATCCTTAGGGAGAGAAAAATTTATGCAAAGATTATACAAAGGGAGAGTTGCTGACAAGAGAAAAAGACATCAAAAGAGAAGAATAGTCAAGGGAGAGAAATTGACACAAGGAGGAGACAAAACACATCAGAAGATAGAGAGCTACAAGAAACAAATCTAAGCTACAATAGAGCTTACAAAAGGTCAAACATTTATCAGTTATCAAAACAAAAAGATTGGTAGTTTGATGAATCTCATCTATTGTATTAGAAATAGTATAGTGTGATAATATAGTATGTTGCCATCAATGCCAAAGGGAGAGATTGATGACATGTAACTTATTGAATGTTTGACAATGTTAAGTTGAAGATAATGCAAGGTATTAAATTAGTTAATGTATTGTATTGTCATTGATGTCAACTTAATATCATCTGTACGGTCATGTACATAATGCCAAAGACTTCAGAGAATCAATGGAACAAAGGTTATGCTTTTAGCAATGCATAAAAGTCAAGTATTCACTGAGTGACAAACAACACCGATCGAGTGCACACCAGCGGTACAGGCAAAGAAAGAATAGTCACAGTGATACCCAATGATCATAAGCATAGTGTTGCTCGATGAAGCAAAGCCATAGTGATGCCCGATGATAAAATTTAGAAGGTTGCCCAATGAGTAAAATTTCAATGATACCCAATGGATGGAGATCATGAAGCTAACTAGAGTCTCACCAATAGAACTATCAGTTGTCATCAACAACTAACTACAGAGGTGACCGATGGAATAGAGAGTTTAGAAAATGAAAAAAATATCTAGCTGGCAAGAGCTAAAGATAGACTCAACTGGTTGTTTTCTTTGTTTTATTCGACCAGAGTTAAGTGATTGATTTAAAGATGATTTGTACAGTTGGCAAGAAGATAATTATGAGACAAATTAGGAGTTATACTTTAAATATAATTGGCTAGATTGTTTTTCATGCCAAGAATCAAGAATCAAGAAATAGTGAATATCATGTCTATATAACAGACAAGCTTAATTCATTTACGAGTGGGATTAAGGGGAGTGAATAAAAAGAGGATGCTAAAGAGAAACTGATGAAGAATAACTTCATATAGTCCTGATCAATCAAGCTGAAGGAGAGCTAAGGAATTTTGTAGACACCAATGAACAGTGAAGCACAACATCACAGAGCAGAAAGTGTAGAGCACAAAGAATTGAATTAATACATTGATCAGAGAGGTAATTTACTTAAATAGATCTAAAAATCTGCAATTCAAAGTTGCATCATGAACAAGTCATAGTGTTTCAGTTTAACCATTAAAGCATCAAGTCTCTTAACCGAGCAGGACTTAACAGTCTTCTATATATTGAGGTACATCCCAAGGAGTGCCAAAAAGGTTGATTCATGAAAGTAGCATTGG
>MU223461.1:1072461-1086222 GCA_018584345.1 Thuja plicata | reverse complement strand
TGTGAATTAGTGTTTGTCTATTTATTATTTTTTAGCAACTTTAAACATAAACCAAATATATATCAATTGAAGCTTAATACAAGAACACATAACACATGATATGATTACGGGGAAACCTTGATCAAAGGAAAACTCCAGTGGGAATTAGTACCCACAAATATTGCACTAGTATAATGAACCTGTTAAAGTTACTTTGCCCTGTTAGGAGCAGTCTTTACAATGCAAGTACAATGACCTAGTTAAGGGTCTGACCTTGTTAGGAGTCTTTTACAAATAACCTTGTTAGGGGTGAGGACTCACTATCCAAGAAGCACACTACTCAGTAGGATGAAGGCTACAACCTCCTTGATAATATACACTATATCCAAAAGTGAACCGTTGTATGTGACACACTTGTCTGATTAGTTCCGACTATGCGCTGATGCTCTTATACTCTTCAAGAGCTTTATCTCATTCTAACATCTTATAATATTATTTTATATCTCTGCTCTGCATATATCTTTGACACTTTCTAATACATGTTTTCATGTTATATATATATATATATATATATATATATTCATGCCTGAATAGATGTGACTATAAACAAGACCTTAGTCGGCCTAAAAACAACATTCACAATGCTTCCAAACAAATTGGCTTAAGCATTTTACAATAATGTTTAATACATGATTACAAACTTATTACAATAGGCACCTAGAGTTTACAAAACAAAAGATTACATGATAATCAAAAAATTGAAGTCATCTTCATACTCTGTTTTCTAAACTGCTAGTGTACTTGATCTTTCTATAAATTATCTATACTAACATTTCGTACCATGTGTCTATAGGATAAGAATAAAAACATATCATAGAGCTTATTTATGAAGGCGCATAGTCTGAATCAGTCGTACGCACGTGCGCTAGTGCTCTGATCGACTGTATATCTTTGTTATGCTCTATCTTCTATACTTAGCCATTTTGTCTTACAATTTTACTTGACAAAACTTCATATGACTTTGTTGCCATAAGTACAACACAAAATAAGTCACATTCTCCCCGAGATTCAACTTGCCAATAGTTCCTCTTTCCTTTCTGCTCATCCTCTGCATCTTTACTTTCTCCATTGGTTGAAACCCCACCCGATCCAGCTTGAATCATCTTTGCTGATCTTTACTGAAAAATTCTTCACTCAAACACAGACTTTTTCTTACAATTCACTCTGAAACTCAACCAATTTGTTCACTCAGAAAACACTGAAAGATTATGCAATTTATTTGTTCTGTACTCTAAAAGCTGGTAATCAGAAATGTACAAAGGTTGCGTCTATTTATCATTGAAAATTGAATGTACCAGTCTAGTCAAGAACCTGGAAACCATTGCTCAATCACTTATACCATAACTCTGCATGCCTTGCCATCAATTATTTCCTAGTCATGGTGCCTGAAGTTGAGAGGTAATCAAATTTGAAAAGCCCAATTGGAAAATTCATGAGTATTTTTAAAAAGTTTTAAAACCTTATTATATGCAAAAAGGCTCGACACGCTATCTGATTGGCTAGTTTTTCTTTCTTTTTCATAGCTCAGCAGATTACTTGTATTGTGTCAGAATCTTTTGTCTTTAATAACCTTGGATTTTTATAATATTTCCTTGACATGGTGTGAGAGAAGATCCTTAAGATTTTCCCATACTTAAACTGTGGTTTATACGACAATCACGCGACTGCTTTATCTCCAAATCACAGTTTTCTTTGAATTAAGTTACATCATGAGATCTAATGCCAGCCACACAATCTTCTTCTTCATCAATGGTCATTTCTAAGTCACTAAATTATTTTCTTAAATTTGATTCTATTATGAGATTATGCGACAAAGGAAAAAGAATAACCCTGCTTTAACTCTGAGTCTATCTAGAGATTCAACAACTAACTAAGTCTCCGAATCACTGAGTATTTCAACTAACCATGGATCTACTCCTAGATTATGTGCACACTGTTAGATTTGAGTCATGTCAACAATTTAGATCTTTCTTGTCAACTTAGATTTTATCCTTAACTTGACCTTAAATCATTCAGAGATCACATGACTGAGAAAACTCCAAGTTGCTAAATGTTTTACTTTACCCTGGGTTTATTAAGAGATCACACGCAGACCACATGATGAGATCTTGATCTACTTCTTGCACTGAGTCTCTGAATCATTTTTTACTTGTTCATTCTTTCTGAAGATTACACGACTACCCTTGATCTTGCTTTTAATCTACAGCCTATGCTAAATCTCATAATCTTTGGCCTTAATGCCAGTTTGTTCTGAGATCACACGACTAAAGGCTATCTCACAATATCGCAATGCTTGGACTAAATCTAGTTAAGTCTGCTGATTCAAAGATAAAGGTTATCTTTAAATTGCTAAAATATTTTCTTGACCTTGGGTTTATTTGGAGACATCACAAACATCAGAGATCTCTTAGCCACTTAAACATGTGTCTGTATCTTAGCCATTACCTCTTGATTACTGAATAATTATTGACTTGTTGACTTCTTCTAGAGATTCAGCACTAGAAACACATCTCTGTCTTCATCAATGGTCCAGATTCACTTGCGGCAAACTTGACTTGTCTTTGATTTAACCATGGCTAACCACAGTTCATTTGAAGATTCAACGACTGAATGAATCTCTAAGTCACTAAAGAATTATTCTAACTCAAGTTCTGTTTGGAGATCATGTGGTAGCCCTCAGATATTTTCTTCATCTATGATCAACACTAAGTCTCACAATATTTCTATACTTTATCAATTCTTCCTAAGATTACATGGTAATGATGAATCATAACTGATTGAATATTTGAAGATGTTAAGTTGATCACCGAAATGCGAAAGATAATGCAAGACATTAAATCAGTTAATGGATTGTATTTTCATTAATTTCAACTTGATATAATATGATTGGTTATATACAAAGTGTCAAATACTTTAGAGAATCAGAGAGATAAAGATTATCATTTCAATAATGCATAAAAGATTAGTATTCACTAAGTGGCTACAAATATCGATGGGCAATGCACCCCAACGAACAGTGAAATCTAAAAGTAAAGTCACAATGATTCCCGAGAAAGAAACCCGACAAGAATTACCGATGAGTAGAACTTCATAGTGATGCCCAATAGACAGACAATCCCAATAGAGATGCCCGAGGAGAACTGAAGTGTTGACCGAAGCTATCAAAGAGTTAAACACTGAAAAGAACTGAACTTCATAAATAAGAAAATACTTAGCTGGAAAGAGCTAAAGATAGAGTTAATTGGCTGTTAACATTGTTTCCATCGACAAGTTAAAGCTAGAGATAAGTGAAAGATTTAAAGCCATTTTATTACAGTTAGCAAGAAGATATCTACAAGATAAAACAAGAGTAAAACCTTTAAAGCAAAATTGACTAAAATTGTGGATCATGACAAGAACAAGAAAGTCAAGAACTGAGAAACGGTGATATCATGTCTATAAAGAGAAAATCTAATTCATTATGAATTAAGGGGAGTGAATAGAAAAAGAGGATGTTGGAGAGAAACTGGTGAAGAACAACTTCATACAGTCCTGATCAATCAAGCTGAGGAAAGAGCTAAATATTTTTGCTAACACCGAGCAATAGAGAAGCACAACATCACCAAGTAGAAATAAGCAGAGAAAAGGTATTGAAAAGACATATTGATTAGAAAGGTATTATGAAATTACAATAGATATGAAAATCTGCAAAGTATAGTTGTATATGTGTACAGATCATTTACTGTTTCAATTTAAATATTGGATCAGAAAGTCTCTTAACCAAGTAGGACTTAACAATCCTTTCTATATTGAGATACATCCCAAGGAGTATAAATTTTTTTGATCATGAAGATAGAATGAGATGCATGATACCATTTGACAAAATACACTGGGTTTGGTCATAGAAGGTAACATAGAGATGCCAGATATCAAGTGACAAACTATTCTATTTAAATCCTCTAACAAGGTCACACCTAACCATGTGTTTGTAACCTTTAATAGGGTTGGCTATTCATTGAGCTCACTTCAGAAGAGTGAAAATTTTAGGTTACCGGTCCCAAGTGGTTTTTCCCTTAACAGGGTTTCCATGTTAAAAATCCATGTGTCATTGTGTTTATGAGTCATTAATTTAGTGTTTTTCATTACACATAGCTAATTCTGGATTGATCAGTATACACTAAACAATTTACTGTATTTTGATAAATGAAAGACTGCTAATCGGTAAACAGTAAGAATAAGGTTTAACAGTGAACTCCTAGTATTAGTTATTTGTTAAGATAGTTTGAAGGCATTTATCTTGTAGGACTGAAGATAAATAGAGGCTTAATATTGTGGTACTAAGTTTTTGGGTTAATTTATTGGAATATTTTTGAGGCCACTAATTCACCCCCCTCTTAGTTATTCTAATAATTGGTATCAGAGCTTGTGTGCTTAGAAAGGGAGCTTAACATCTTAAGCAAATATCACAAGATGAACAAATGAGATGCACCCAAGTTGAATAAAGACAACTTTACATCATGGAAAAGTAGAATAAGACTCCACCTATCAGGTATTGGTAATTATTTTACTCAACACCTTGATACTTAATTTGTGTTACCTAAAGGACCTCACACACTTGATAAATTGAGAGAAAAGCATGAACATAATTGCATGATGATAGAACTTGCTTCCTCACTCTCCGATGATAAATGTCAAACCTGCACCTCTGCAAAGAAAATGTGGGATAAATTGAAGCTGGTACATGGAGGAGATGCTAATGTACTAAGAGCCAAGGAAGAAAGCCTAAGAGGGAGGTTTGATGACCTAAGGATGAAAGAAGGAGAAAATATCACTTAGTATAGCTACAAAATCAAAGAGGTAGTCAATGCTATCTAAGGAGTTGGAGGTGTACTTTAAGAAGAGACAATGGTAAGTAAAATCCTATGAACCTTACTGCCTGTATATGCTATTAGAGTATCTACTATACAAGAAATGAGAGCATTACAAACAATAATGTTACTCTAGATAGTCTGATTGGTAGACTGATTTCATTTGAAATGAATAACTTTGATAATAGTATCTTACCATCTATAGAGTGTGCATTCAAATCTTCTTTAAAAATAAGTAAGTCAAGTCATAAACACACTATGAGGAATGATAGTGAAAGTGATAGTGATGACCAAGGACTTGACGAGATTGAAGCACTAATGGAAAGAATATTGCAAAGAGGCAAAGGTAGATACAAAGGTAAATTACCACTTGTATGTTTTAATTGTAAAGAGGTTGGACACTTTTCTGCAAGATGTCCTAATAGAAGAAAAGATGACAAAATTAATGACAGAACATATGAAAAGAAGTTTTACCAAGGTGATAACAAAGATTATAGAAGAAACCAACAATCTGATAGAAGAGATACCTAAGACTACAAGGACAAAGGAAATAAATCTTGTTACCTAGCTGAGAACATAGCTGATGATACTGACACTGAATCTGATGAAGACATTGAGATGGTATTTTTAGCCATGAAGGATGATTCAGACGAAGAAGAAAGGTATGTAGAGAGTGCAATTGTATCTAAGGTTAGTAAGAATGATGTCTAGATTATATATAGTGGCTACACTCACCACATGACCAGTGATAAACAGAAGTTTGAAACTTTTGAATACTATAATGGTGGATCAATAAGAATGGGTAATGACACACCTTGTCTAGTTGAAGGTAAAGGAGCCATAATGTTGAATAACTTGATCAAATGTGAAAATGATTACTGGGTAAAAGGACTGAATTATAATAAATGGAGTGTTTCATAGCTAAATAACACAGCTCAGCGAGTAGCATTTGAAAATAAGAAGGCAAAGATCTTCAATGAAACATGAAGATTGATCGAAACTGGTGAACATACAAAAGGTAACCTTTTCTATCTTGACGACATTAACACCACTTGTTTAATGGATAGAAATTAAGGCACATGGTTGTGGCATAAGAGACTATGCCATGTGAATTTTGACAACATGATAAAGATAAGCAATAGAAGAAGAGTAAGAGGCTTACCGAGCATGTCAAAGCCTGAACATATCATGTGGAAGAATTTTCAAAAAGGTAAAATGATAAAGTCTAGTTTCAAGAGTAAATCCAATACATATAATCCTATTCTAGAATTAGTCCATACTGATATATGTCGACCCCTAAGGAAAAAATGTTACTATGGTGATAGTTATTTCATTCTCTTTATAGATGAATATTCTATAATGATGACAATCATGTTCTTAAAAGATAAATCAGAAGCATTCAAGATGTTTAAATAGTATAAGGTTGTTGCCCCACTTTTGGTCCACATACCTTTCGGATAAAAGTGAGTGTTTAATTTATAGTAGTGGTCTTGAAAGCTTCTTGTTAGTCCTGAGTCTAAGTCTAGAAAATCTTCCTTTAGGCTAGGGAGCCTTTACCAGATTTTTCCAGATTGCCTTCTCTTTTGTGAACCGGAGGGTTTCTGTTTGTGAGTTCATGTTTCCATCGTGTAGGTTAAGTTCCCAATCTGGTAAAGGCTATGGTTTGAAGTTTCCTAAAATCAGTGTCACACACAATGGAAGTGTGTAGCCATAATCCTTCATTTTGTAGCTTGGCGAAGAATCGGGTTTGAGCTTCTCCACTGGAAGAAAAGTATCAACAGAGTGCATCTTCCACCGATGACTACTAAGTAATGTCTCAGCAAGAAGTACAGTCCTAAAATGGATCCTTTAGGCTTAAGAAGGGTTTCTATATCTGGATTACACCTCTACAAGCCAAAGGGAGTGATTCAATAAAAAGAAATCAAGGAAATAAGCTAAAGGCGGAAAAGTGGAAAATGACTTCTCCCCTACTTCCACAGGCGGGTTTTGACCCACAGAGTTTGCTTTCCACCAAGTCTTTTAATGAAGCAATTTCAAGGAGAAACCTGTCTTATAAAGAATCTGAGATATAAAGAAGGTAGAATAAATTGACACATGTCGTTTTGGCATCCTGATAGACCAAATTTCTTGCTTGGCAGATTTTTGAACTGAGAGCACTCAAAGAGCACTTCTCTGCCCAAAAGAAAAGTGAAAAATTGATTCTCTGCTACCTCAGAAAAGTTACTATTGCGGTAAATAAAAGTGAAAAGACATTCCTTAATGCCCTATAAAAGCAAGGTAATTAATTCAAATAAAGCCATTTTACTTCATAATGGGCTTTTTATTTAATGTTAGGGTCTTTTCGTTCATGTGGCGCAGGAAGTCAACCGTTAACAGTAAGATTCAAAAGTTATCAAATTAGTTGAAAGTTGTGAATGAGAGCCACCATTTACTCATCAAATTGTTGAATTTGAAGTCTCATATTTTAGTTATTCTTTTCTCCTGCATCCCTAAGAGATACTTCTAATTTCCAAATATGAGTCATCAGAAGCATGGCTTCCAGATTTATGGGATTCGATGGAATGAACGACATTACTTCTGAATGGTATAATATTTTGGATACATCTCTAAAGTTATTTGACATAAAAAACTTCCATAATAGAATAAAAGTGGACCAGATACACCTTATTATAGAGAAGTTGAAGGAGAGCGGCTTAGTTGAGGATGCTAGTTTTCCTGTGGCTGTTCAATCCCCAGAATTAATCTAGGAATGCATCGCTCGATACAACCCAGATACAAGGCAAATTCTCTTGCCCAATGATACAATGTTGTTATCTATTGACAAGGAATCGGTCAAGAACTTGCTTCGCATCCTAGAGCAAGCTGAGTATTTGAAAATGATATATAGTCGAGCGGTGACTGAGTATATTGCCAAAAAGTCAGTTTGGAAGAAGGAGATAATGAAAACATGGTTTAAAGAACCCAAGAGCGTAAAAGGGAAGCTGTCAAAGACATTATACGACAATAATCTAAAGTTGGAGATTGTTGACAGTCTAGTGCTACTCCAGAGGTTCAGAGGTGAGAGTGAGGCACTCAATTTTGTCGACCATCTCTTCTTCCTAGTTGAGGTAATTTGTTCCCAAAATCACTTCATAGATTGGGCGCTTATGGTAAGTCAGAATCTCTAAGAGGCCCTAGATAGAGCTAAATGCCATAATGAATTTTACTTGTCTTCAGTCCTCTTATATATTCTAGCTACACTCCAAATTTGGCCAAGTCTTCCCAGATTAGTTGAATTCCCTGATGATGTCAAGAGTTATGAATTTTTCCCCTCTTTGCAATTACATAATAGTTATGCTGAGTATCTTCAGGTTAATGATGAATTCATAATGAGATTGTGTAGGCAGTTACAAGGCTATCCAGAGAGGAGATTCTCCCCCAAAGCCATGGCTTTCATCAGCCAATTTGGATGCTATTTCATTCAATTTAGAGGTTTCTCATATCTTCGTCTTGCAGGTTTTGATGATTTATCTTTTAAGCTTCCCAGGTATCCTACTGATATGATCATGCTAATCGAAGTAATGAGGCAAGCACTCCAGGTGAACTTACTCTATGCTAAGGATAAGAACAAGGGATATGACCTCCCAATGACCATCGAAGCTTACAACTATGCATCTCGGTCAGAGGCGAAGAATGTTCTCAAGACATTCTCAAAGAATTTTTCTTTGGAAACCTATGATGTCTTGAGACCACAATATGATCCAGTGAACTATGCTAGGGATGTATTGCAAATGAGTCATGCAATTCATCATGTACATGATATTGAAGACTATTGGGATAATTGTAAGGATGATTTGGAAAGTAGAGAGAGATTCTACGCCCGGTTAACTATTGAACAAATCAAGAGGTTCAATGTTAATATTGCAGTAGAGGGGCTAGAAGATGATGGAAATCATATGTATGATGATACATATCTAGAGTAGATAAAGCTCACCCCTGTCAGATTTGAACCCATGCTGGACCAAGCCATCAGTGATTTTCTGAATCTAATGGGAAGTATCTACAAAAGAATAGAAAAATGGGTCGAATGGACTACAGGCCGAAGGAAGAGATTAGAAAGGAAGCCTCCTACTTAGCGAACCCTGGAAAAGGATACTAGTGGTATTTCAATGACTTCATCAGTGACAATTCCAACCATTGCTAAAGGATCAACTCAGTTGGTGGGAGGAGGTGATGAACCTCCTAGGAAAATAATTACATTGGAGAAGACTTGTGAAGAAGGTCCACTCCCAAATATCAGAACAATAGAGGAGAACACCAAGGATGCAGAGCTAGAGTGGTCGATAAAAGAAAGTCACAGTAGATGTATCGGTTAACACTCAAACCATCATAGTGGAAGTAGGTGAAGATACTCCTTCAACCATAGAATTTGAAGGAGAAATAAGAAAGAATCAAAGGGTCGCTTGTATAGCCAAGTTGGTGTCCTTGTCTCCTACTTCAGTAAATCAATTTTCTTCAAGGCCAAAGGCTACACCTCCAGTCATCAAAAAATTGTTCATTGAGGAGTTGGTGTTTTCCAACAAAGTTACTAGTGCAAAATCATGGATAGAGCATACTCTGGAATGTAAGAGGAAGAGGGAAAAAGAAGGGGCTTCCAGCAAAGACACTCTGTCACGAGCCTTTCAGCCCAAAGCCACTATGAGCAAATAGAAGAAAGTTAAGACAATGTCTACTCTGGGTCGGGATCCTGAGACTAGGCACTTCACCATGGAAGTGGCCAAGCCAACTAAGGAAGGTAAATTCGAAGATATGACTGCTTCAAACTTTCAGTTGCAGTCATTTGATATGGGCTTGGCTCGTCATGACACCAAGGTAGATTGGTGGAAATATACCAATATAGTGATAGAAGAAGAGCTATAAGAGCTCAAGACTGCCAAAGTTTAACTTAAGGCAGAAGTGGTTGAGCTGACCAACTTCATCAGGCAACTCCTCACTCTGATTACAAGTGTTCCCAGTGCCCAAACCACCTTTGACCCCAGTACTATGGAGAACCAAGCTATTCTAGCTAAGTTGCAAGAAGATCAAAATTATGGGAAGATTGGTAAATGGTGGATTGAGAGGCTCGAGTCTAAGGGACTAGCAGTGGTTGAGAAACTATGTAATGAGCTTCTATGTTGGAGGTTGAAAGCAATAACATTGCTACAAACTTACAAACCCTCACATCTGAAAGAGTGAAGTTCCAGGAATGTATAGTTATGCTGCATGTCGAAGTAAACTTGAAGACTAAAGAAGCTCTAAAAGTTAAGATTTTACATAAAGGAGATGAGCCCTTCATTGAATGGCTTCAGAGCCTAGAGTTTAAGATCGAGATGATCATCTAGGCTAAAGCAGGATTGCAATAGATAGATTTCAAGATCAAAGAAGAGAAAAGAAAAGATTTCAAACTCCTCTTAGGGATTAACACAAAATCACAAACTAGCAGTCAGGGAAAATCAATAATCAGAGTAGCCAATATGCATAATTCATTTTCCGGTAATTTCCATAAACTGACAGAAGATTATGCCTCTCATCTAGACAAAATACCAGAACTCTAGCAATTGAGTGGATGCATTTTCAGAGTGATAGAGGAACTAAAATATCATACTGATGCCATTAATATTCTCACCAAGGAACATTCCAAGTGGCTCATTCGATACACTAATGTCCACATCAACAGGCATGAAGAACTCATTCAAGTCATTACAGCTGTTACAGCCTATAGGGCTAAATTAGACAAGGGGAAGGAAACTGAAACTTAAATAGATTCCCCACTTGTGCTATTTTTGATACTATTGTAACCGATAAATATTTCAATTATCATTTCTAGTTGGGGAAGTTAAACCATTTTGGTTCTCCCCCTTTCTTTTAATGACCCAATCTGAGACCCTATATGTACTATTTCAAAAATCAATACAAAGGTTGGCTAATTTTTGGTGTGAAAGATAGCATTTTGCTGAGTCAAATTTGTGTGTCTGAATACCATTGTTTTATCTATTCCATTTGCATTGCATTCATCCTTTTGTTGAATCCAGATGTTTCTTTGAAGTTGGATTTACAATCTGTGCCTAAACTAGAGCTTTGTATTATGATTTGATACAATTAGCAAAAGGGGAAAGTCATTGTTATCTTAATTTTGGGAAACGTTCTTATGATATAGATCGATTCATTGTTGTTTCATCATTAGTCTTTAGTCTTGCATCTATATTTTTAGTAGAAGTTCATGCATTAACAATTTTGGGAGTTAACTGATTGATGAAATCTCAGAGTTGGCTAGATTTAGAGTTGTATTCGTCCTGCCTGAGCTATTCTTGCCTAGGATTAGCTTCATTTGCCTCTTCTATTCTCAGGTTAAGAACATACCCCTGTTAGATTAGGAAAGAGAAAAATTCACTAAAAATCATTCATATAAGGGAGTTGTATCTTTAAATTCAGAGGGAAATTGGTTCTTTCAATAACAATTTTCCAACTCTTATATTCAATTGATCTTAAGTATTTGTAACATATAAAATAGAGGTTACTAAAATGTAACATAAGAAAAGAGATGTCACATTTGAAAATGTAGATGTCTGTGTGATGTGTGGGGAAGATAAGATGTTCCTTTCAACCTCAAATGCACAAATGAAAGATCCAAATTGATCAACCCAAAAAGGATCAATGCACA
The DNA here is from genome assembly GCA_018584345.1 of Thuja plicata. NCBI lineage: Eukaryota > Viridiplantae > Streptophyta > Pinopsida > Cupressales > Cupressaceae > Thuja > Thuja plicata. The sequence continues at coordinate 1,074,657 of MU223461.1, read as the reverse complement.
AATGAATCAATCATTTGGAAATGAGAGCAAAGAGGAAAGATCTTAAATTCCCATTTTAGAAAGGAATGTATATGATAGTTCTAGGAATTGAAATGGATGAGATGAAGTACCAACCTTACAAAATAACAGATCAAAGATTGTTGTTTTCTAAGATCTGTAGATTATTTTTGGAGATGTTGATAGTTGATACCAAATTGAAACACAGAGACGGACAAAACCCAGAAATATTTTTCCATTCCAATGTCATCTTATGAAAAAGGTCGACCCTGTACCACTTTTTCCAACACTGTCTGCTCAACTCTGAAAGTGTCCCTGTTCACACAGTCTGAAAGAAATCTGAAAAGGGTATCTAGATCTGGCCTCGAATCTACAGTCCTAAACCTATACCTACAAGAAAAATGTTTGTTTATTGGGGGAAAGGGGTTTGCCTTGGTCAAACTCTAGTTTTGGAATTAACCTTAATATATGTAATTGAAATTGCAAAGATAAACAAAGTAAACACATAAATTCACCTTGCTTATATGGAAGCCCTTGTGGCTGATTCAAATCTATGAATCCAAAAGTATGTATGCATCAAATGTATCTAGAATGTAGAATGTATCATGTAGGATGTCTTCAATCAATTTCTTGTAGATCTCCAACACCAACTCTTGAATATGTTCTTGAATTTGGAAGAGGCTTGGAAGGTGGATGGAGAGATCACTAAAAGGGCACTATGTAGCTTGAATCCTTCAATGGCCTCCAATGGATCTCCTTCATGAAAATGGATGCTTGAATGCTTGAGAATGGATGGATGCTTTCTTGAAATCTTTCTCCTTAGCTTGCTTGAATTACACTTGAAAATCCTTCTCAATTGCGTAATGATGCTTAGAGAAAATGGGAGGAGAAAGCTCCCTTTTATATGAAACTAGGGCACAATATTCTAACGAGGCCTACATAGGATAAATAAATCACCATTTAAGCCTTTACCCCTAGGAGAGGACCTATATTAAATATAATTTAGGAATCAACCGATTTGGAACCCGAAACAGCCGACCCGGAAGCAGGAATAGACTTTTGCAAAGACCGACATCTAAAAACTGAAAGTTCCCAGGATTTTGACCCTGGAATAGGGTCAAGGTTGACCCTATCCTAGGTTAGGGCCAAGGTTGACCCTATCCTAGGTCAGGGTCAAGGTCGACCCTATCCTAGGTTAGGGTTGAGGTCGATAGGAGGTCAACCCTGTCACTAAATCCTAGAAACATATGTTTGTATCCCAGAATGTAGAAATCAGGTTCGAAAATGGTGGACAGAAAGGAAGAATAGGGGGGAAGGCATGTCAAGATTAGGAACCCAGTCAAGGAACTTTTCATGACCCCAAACCACTTACTCGAAAGGATAAACAAGTCTAAAATGGAAGTGCTTCCATTTTTTGACTATACATTTAGCCCCCACTTTAGCAAGAGTATGAGTTCAACACAAACTCTTGGTAAAGGAGAATATACAAAAAAGACAATATTATTAAAATCAAAAGGGATAAAGAAAATCTCAAGCCCCCAAGGGACTCAAGTCCTTATCATCCTTAAGATCCTGATAAGAGAGACATCACTTAGTTAAGGAGAAAAAGAGAGAGAGGAGTGGTTAACTCGCCGAGTAAGATGTGTGTATCTCACTGTGAACCACAAAAAGGATAGGATGACCCATCAAGAAAGAACTTTATAGTCACCCCCATAAAGTTGTGCACCTTTTGGCAGCTTTGTGTATGTATGTAGTGCATCTTCTGACGGCTTTTATGAAGTACCCATGGATCCATATTCTTATATCACCATGGAATACATTTTTAAAATGCGTATCTCTTCAAGATTTAGCAACTTATGTGCGTTACCTTCCAAGGATTTAGCATATTGAATTGTAATTGAATGCATATCTCTTCAGGATTTAGCAACTTATGTGCGTTACCCTCAGAGGATTTAGCATGCTGCAAAACAAAATGTTAGAATAAAAATGCATAATATAAAATGAGGGAGGCCGTGTATATGCCCCCTCCTTAATATGGAAAAGTACATACTATTTTGACATGTTAAGGAAATAAAAGAGAAAGGATAAAGCCTTCTTCAACATTAAGACAATATCCATAGACAACACCCAGTCCAAGCCAAGAAGGTCACAGCTCCTATGAGGCCATGGAAGGGACGAATGCAAAGAGATATCATGCAA
>MU223461.1:1044729-1068548 GCA_018584345.1 Thuja plicata | reverse complement strand
TGCACTTGAAAATCCTTCTCAATTGCGTAATGATGCTTAGAGAAAATGAGAGGAGAAAGCTCCCTTTTATATGAAACTAGGGCACAATCTTCTAAGGAGGCCTACATAGGATAATTAAATCACCATTGAATCCTTTACCCCTAAGAGAGGACCTACATTAAATATAATTTAGGAATCAACCGATTAGGAACCCGAAACAGCCGACCCGAAAGTGGGAATAGACTTTTGCAAAGACCGACATCCAGAAACTGAAAGTTCCCAGGAATTGGACCCTGGGACAGGGTTTAGGTTGACCCTGTCCTAGGTTAGGGCCAAGGTCAACCCTATCCTAGGTTAGGGCCAAGGTCAACCCTATCCTAGGAGGTCAACCCTGTCCCTAAATCCCAGAAACACAGGTCTATATCCTAGAATGCAAAAATCAGGTCAGAAAATGTTGGACAGAAAGGAAGAACAGGGGGGAAGCCATGTGAAGATCAGGAACATAGTCAAGGCACTTGTCATGACCCCAAACCACTTACTTAGAAGGCTAAACAAGTCTAAAATGGAAGTGCTTCCATTTTCTGACTATATAGTATTTTGGGTATTTTAGAGTTAAATTGAAAAGAATAATCTGTTTACTAACAAATTTTTGGCGACTCTATTAGGGAAACGAATAGTCGTTACACCAGAAGTATATCATGAGGAAAGATGGTGCTTCCCCATGAAAATATAATTCCTGTACTCCAACCAAATCTTGGTTTTCAAGATGATCAAGAGGACCTTATTTCCTCGCTGAACACTTTTTCCTCAAGGAACAGAAGAAGCACTGAACATTATAGACATGCCAGTCAAGTGATAGAGCAAGGAGAAGCTAGAGTAGAAGCACTTGAAAGAGAATTCTATAGGAGAAATTAAAGAAGAGCACATCACCAAGTCAAGTGTGAATCTAGGCCTCAAAATTAGTCAAAAATATCGAGCCTAAAAGATTTCTCAGGAGCACATTAAAGAAAGAAGGAAGTACAGATCCATTCTTTGACAGACTTACAGATATTAAATTTTCTCTACTTGAAGTACCTCACCAAAGAAAAAGGACTGCAAAAATCCAGAGCAGACCTTCTTCACCCCCTAAGTAGTCTACTCTTTTATCCACCACTTTCCAAGTGTTAATGTTACATAGAGTAGTTGCTCCACTTATTATCATTCTAACCCCCTATCTACCTCAAGTAACAATGGCACTCCCTTGGGCCACTGCAGTCTGACCCTTGCAATTAGAAGCATACAATCCTCTTCCCTCAGGGTCTAGAAAAAAATTTCCTAAATTTTCTGGAGATGTGAAAGTATCCATAGATGAACATATTGCTGCATTCTTTGCTTCTATCAATATTTTGGCAGTACGAGAAGAGGATGTGGCCGTTAGATTATTTTTTGAGACCCTTGTTGAGGGTGTTGCTGATTGGTTTCACCACCTACCAAATTCTTCTATTACAGACTAGGCCTCCATGAGAGCTACTTTTGAAAGAAGGTTCAGAACTGCGGAAGATGAACATGCTCTCCTGACACAATTAACCTCTATCAAGAAAGAGCCTTCTATTAGTATGAGAGATTTCATAGCTAAATTCAATAAGCTCATAAATTGTATTCTAGTGGCTGATAGGCATACGACAGGAAATTTGAAAACATTCTTGATAAGTGCTATGCCACCAGAAATCAATTATGATCTAAGAAGAGTGAATCTTGCAGGTTTGGATGCTACATAGAGAACTATCATGGAACTCGAAGACCACATGATCTCGTCCGAGAAATGGAAGAGGGAAATCCAGTTAAGAGCTAGTTCTATTCATACTACATCATCTGATGAGATGATCCAAAAATTGTAAAATGAATTCATCACCTTCAAAAGGAAACTTCCTAAATTCAATAACCCTTATCAACGGAACTATCAAGAGCAACTTGGAAGGGGTAATGAGGGGAGGAATGCTGACAATAAAGCATTACAGTTAACTGGTCCACCATAAAGAATAGCTATTGAAGCCCCTCCTAAAAGAGGGAATATGTGCGCCTTTCATCTAACTATAGATCACAATGGAGAAAGTTTCCCTGATGTAGCCCATGTTTGGAAAATGCATCAAACTGATGAATAGAATGCTAGAGTCTTCGTAGCCAAACCAGATTCATACTCGCATGGCGACTCTGAAAATTTATATTTAGAGTATGAGTCCAATTTTGAACAACGAGCAACATGTTATGTGACCATAGATGTGACTTCCTATACAGTCTTGACGAGGATCTAGAAAGATAAAGGTCCTGCCTCTCCTCCTGTTAGGGATTTTTATTGTATGAATCACAGTGCTTGAAATGACTACTTGAACACCATGCTTTCTAATACTGATTCAGGAACAAGAAAAGCCTAATTGCTAAGGACTGGATAAGGTCCTTGTTTGTTTTTGAGCTCCACATATACTCAGGAAGGTTTTACCTCTTAATATTGCTATTTACATAGTATTTGTTGATGTGGACATTGATTTGCTATGTATCTTTTGTTAAACCAACTTATGAATCACCTTGAAAATAACCAAGCATAACCAGATACAAGATATAACCATACAAACCATGGTTGTAAGCATAACAAGAACCAGTGATACAAGGATTTTCATCCTTCTTCCTTTTCTTACAAGAGGGATAACCTAATGGATTCACTCTTCAAGGAATCACTAAAATGGACACTGTCCTGTTGACATAGGTCCTTAACAAGTTCAGTTTATCTGTTCTTAGTAACAAAGTATTTTGATTGAATTGGTTTTGATATATTGGAATAACTTAGACACAGATAGATTATCAGATTAATTTCTGGACCAATGCCTATCCTTTGGGCTATAGAGTCAAATAAGCTAAGATTTCACAGAAACAAAATACAACGGATTGCCTTACAACCCACGTGCAATTCAGGTAAATTACCTTACAAATTACCCTGTCACCTCAAAACTATTGTATCAAATCCTTAAACAAAGCATTATTCTCCCTGAAACTACTTACAAAACTTAGTTCTTTCCTTAAAATAAACTTGCAAGTAATCAGATAGTTACTTAATAACCAGAATGTTTCAAAATACCTTGTAAACTTAACATAGAAGAGCATACACAGAGAATAAAGAGACAACAATGGAAGAGAGTAAAATTGAACTGTATATTATTTATATGATCCAGCTTTCCATACATGAAAGATTATACAACTTCAAAAGATAGACAGAAACCCAGAAGATTTGAATTCTGCAATATATTATCTCCTTTCCAAAATGTTCCAACATCAAAGACCTTTAACAATTACAACTCTTTTACTATATATAGGTTTTTGACCATCTTTGAATCCCTTAAGGATGCAACAAGCTTTGGATGGTCAAATAAAACCTAACCCTAAAGTTATAAGAGAGACAAAAAGGAAAGAGAGAGAAGAAGCAGTGAAAGGAACAAGTCAAAAAGATAGAAATAGATATTTCTTGTTCTTCACCCGATCTGGCAACTGCAATCAAATTTGTAGATGGTAGCTGATAGTATTTATATTTAGTTTGGATAGTTGTGCTCGCCTACTCACCTATATTCTCCTTTTGTAATAACTGTTCTTCTTGTGTCTGAACAGTGTAGTGCCAAGTGTTCACCTTACTCATCGTCCAAAATTTCTTCTTCAACTATAGGCTTCTTTTTCTTTGGTGTAGTCATAACTTCCCAAGCCTTTACTTCATCATCTGATGGCCACTTGAAGTCCTGAGTACTCTGTACTTGCACCTTTTTCCTGTCCCATCTTGCATCAGTGATTTTTTTGACATTAAGTAGGAACTTGTTGATATCAGTCTCTGCTTTGAAGGCCTCATCCAATAATTTATTGAATCCTTTTACATCAACATCCATTTCCAAGAGAAATGCATCTTCACTAGGTATCTTGGTGTCAAACTCACTCTTCCAGGCATCTACAGCCTTTACTTGGTCATCATCTCCCTTTAAGGAAGGAATAAACCTATTGAAATCACTTGAAAAGAGGCTCAACTTAACCTCTATCTGATTTAATTTTCCTTTGAAGAATGAGAGAGAAATATTAACTCTGTTGATCTCATCTTCAACTTCAGTGACTATTGGAGGAAAATTTGGTCTTATGGCTTGTAGAGATGACAATTCCTCAAATAAGGTTTCCCTAGTAGACCACTTAGTGAAGTAAGGGTTTAGAATGGCAAGGTACCCCATTACCTCAGTATGCAATACTGGCAATTTATTATATGTATTGAATACAACATCAGTTTTGTCTTTTAGAATCTCAATTCTATGTTGTAGTATGCCTTTCAATGCCTTCAAAGCTATTGCATTTCCCTTTTCTTCATCCACATTTTATTCCACAACCTCTTCTGACTTAGGCTTATCTTCAATCTGCATTGGTGGCGATTGTGCAGGTACATAGACTACCTCAGGCTTTGCCTCCAATTCCTCTGTTAGTGTCTTGATCATCTGATTCCGCTGGTACAGTTGTATGTGGCACATATCTCTATCTTTAGACAGTGCACTTGTTTCTTCCAACAAAGTACTATATCTCTCAGACAATTGCTTGGTCTTGTCTTCATTCAATTGAGCCCAGTGTGTCATGATTTGGGAGATTTCTAAGTCCCCAGTATTTTTTACAGACCACACCATCTGATTACCCACCATATTCTCTTGAATATTTACTAACTAGGGCTTCTGGTCTTTTGGGCTTAGGCTCCACATTGAAAAAACCTAAGACTTTGGGTTATACCCAAATCCTTTTATCATTTCTCCTACCTAGACCTCATTAACCATTTTAAGATCTGGCTGCTTTCTGATTTGGTCTATAATGAAAGTAGATGCTAAATCCCATCCCTCAGCCAACAATATCCCACTTCCCAGCACCATCTTCCTGGCATCCTCGGGTGAAATGTTCTCATTCTCAGGATCATAATTCTGTAAGGCCACTAAGGCTTCATTTGTAATTGTTTCCTTCCCATCAACTGTTAATTGGGACCTTATTTGCTCTATTTTGTGCCATCTCAGGAAGTCTTTAAACTCCTCTATTTTTACAAATCTGTCATCATCTAGAAATTTTTGTTGATGAAGCAATCTTTCATCAACACAGGCCCTGAGTGGTATCTCAACCTCATCTTCTAGGTCAGGCCATTGCTTCTTGCCTTCCCTGATTGCCTTTCTTAGGTTATGGTCATATAACCTAGTGCCAGGTACTAAGGCCTTAGCCTTGTCTTTTTTCTTACTTTGGCCCTCCATTGAAGGCTGCCCTACTTCCAACTTCTGCCTCTATGCAGCAGGTTCTTCTACATCATCTGGCTGTGTAGCAACTGTTAGATCTATAATGTGTCCTTCTGCTCCCTGCAACTATGGAATCTCAGCCATTTCTTGCTCTAAGGCTTGTTGTGGTGGAGGAGACATGGGAGGCCGTGCATAATCACTGTCATCACCACTTTCATATTCTGATTCTAAGTGTTCAGGTGACTGAGCACCATTTTTGTCCAGGACTGTATCCAGTTGCTCTACAAGAACATAATAGTTATCTATCATGGCCTTGGTCCTATCAAAATATGGGAGGTCAGGGTAAAAACCCCCAAAGGACAACCCATTTGTTTTTATCTATTTCTCTAGCTTTATCAACTCCTGGATTCTCAGTCTTCTCATATGGATGTCATCTTCATCCAAGATGTTCCTTGTTGCATCTTCTTCTATGCACTCATAGTGAAAATTGGTATTAGGGATGGTAGGAGTATACATTTTCCTAACCCCTGTCATGAAGCCCTCTGGATCAATGTATCTATAAGGGGCTACCCCCATTCTATACTTTTCCAACCATTGACCGACTTCATCAATGGCATTCTTTCCAATTGTAAAGTTGAAAATTTTGAACTGTCTAGGGGTTATAGTCCCCTTTTTGTGCGGTGCAAAGTGCTCATTATCTGTTAGCATCAGCTGCCATATGAATTCCATTGCAGCTACTCTTGCAGGCACATGATAAGGTAATAAATGGGGTGGATGAATACACCCATATACTCTGATAATGGTGTAATTCTCCTCCAAGAAGAAATCACCCCAGTTATGGTTTCCAGGCCAATTATCTTTATAATTACAGGGCCTAAGCAGTTGTATGATCTTCAATGGGACTCTAGTCCTACTTGTTCCCAAACTCTGTACAATTGGATACACAATCCAATTCTGGAAAGCACAATAATCACACTCCCTAGAAGTGTAATTCCAAACCCTAACCCAAAACTAGATAGGATTTGGTGCTGTTTGATAGAATATCTGAGGAGTCAGATTATGAACATCCATGATCACAAAATTGAAGTATAAGAGAAGGTGCATTAGGACTGAATAATGCAATAATTTAGGTTCCTTCTCCTTGGGATTATTTAGTCTTTTTTGGGTTGCAATGAAACCCTCATGCATTTCATCAATTATGTGTTGTATATAGTCATATTTGGTGCTTGAATGCACCTCTTGCAAGTCTAGTACCATCATTAAGATGCCAGCATTGATCTTCTCTACATCTCCATCTATCCCTAGCACTCTACATAGGGCATAGGAATTATACTTAATATAGAAGTGTAGATCCTTATAAGAATATGGATTAGGCTCTTTCATAGGATCTAAGTAATTCCTCACTTCTTTCAACATGTGCTTCTTCAATAAGCCCTTAGCAATACCAGGCTTGGAACTATACCTCTTCTCTTGCTTTGTCATGCCAATTTTAGTAGACATGGCGCTAAATAAGCCAAAGGCTTGCATGAATGAGTTCCTATTTAATATTAGCAGGGCAGTACCATCATCCCTTTTGATGGTCTTTGTCAGGACATCATAGTGATTAGCTAAGTCTAAAAATAGGTCAACATCAAGGAAAACATCAGGAACAAGTAATCTAGCTAAACCACATGTCCAAGGGTTTGATACTGGAATAGGCTTATCAAAATTTTTATAGAAATAATTGAAAAGGGAGAAACCTGTTGTCCCTAGAGTCACAACATCTTGAATGTCTTTGTATTCATCTAGGAGGACACTTGCATTAGCCTTCTTATTCTGCGTTGAACCAGGTAGAAGACGGAGAAACTCATTAGAGAAGCTTGCTTTTCCTTTCTGCTCCTCTTCACTGCCTCCACTTGTTGAAGCAACACTCATAGCTCCACTCATGTTTGCAACACCTTGAATCTCCTTTTCCGATATTGAAACAAATCTATTTCTGAAATCAACTGACTGTTCTGAGCACAATCTCCTGAAATTTAGAACTCTTTTATCAATCTTGGAAACACTGCAAACTGAGCAAAATATTTCTCTTTTCTGCAAAATGAACAACTTGGGCTCTACAAACTAAAAGCACGGTGAATGAGAATGAATGCACCATCAACTCCTTATAGCCTTCATTCAGAGTACTCAGCTCATAATTTAGAAACATCAGTTCTGTCATTAATTTGACATGCTGTGAATTTGAAAAAACCTAGCCGTAGTTGCATGAAGTTGATAGGAAATAAAATTTTGAAAAGTGAATCCTCAGAGAAATCATATATCATTTAAAAGAGCTGACATTTCATATTGTGATTCATTTTCTATCTTACATCTCAGCTACTCTTTTTGTACAGTGATCAAAATGGGAGTCTGTGATTGGTTGCCGGGGATTCATACTGTCACATCGAAAAAACTGCCGCCGCTTTTAGATTTTGTGATCAGGCGACTGCACGACTGCATTAAGTCTCTTTGTCATGGGCCTCTGTCATTAACCATGGTTTCATCTCCAGACTTGGCGACAATGCAGTTTCTTACCTTTGGCTGACCCAAGTTATAATCTGGCGATCATGCGACACACTTGAAATCATAGTCGTGCACTGTTAACATTAACTCATCATTCTTTCTGAGACCTTGTGACTAATTGTTACCCTTAACCTTCTCAGTTATCTCCCTGTCACCAAATGCATTTATTCTATTTCAAGACTATGCGAAAATGCTTAGTCGCCCAATCGAAGAATCAAGTCCTGAGCATTTGATTTTACCTTAACAAGTTATAAGCGCCCCCTTTTTGCTTCTGACGACTGTGCGACATACCTTAATTGCCAAGTTGGGAGGTCTTTTTCCATAGGGCATCTTTCTTCTCAGACTTCGCGACCACCATCAGATCCTCTTATTCCTTCATCCTACGACTGTCGCTTTATCGCTATATGCTTGGGCATACCCTTAAATCATTCCCAGACACCGCGACTGAAGGGTAAGTACTTAGTCTTGTTGTCGCTGAGTCCATTTCCTCCTTCTGGTGACCATGCGATTATCTTCTCTCATCCATTCGCCTTATAACAAATGTCACTGAATCATTGGTCCTCTTGCTGCATAATAGAAAACTGAAACATTATCCTGTTCTAGCGACATCCTGACTGCATTACTGTAAACTGCAAACGACCAGTCGTGAAGTCTCAGTTAAAATCTCTTAACCGCTGCTCCATTTCAAGACCATGCGACTGAAGGGTTTTCTTAACTGTCAAATTTGACTTGATTTGGCGATAACGCGACAAAAGGTAATCGCGAAGTCTGAAGACAATTTCATAACTGTGAAAAATCTCTCGCGATCACCCGACTAACAATGGGTCCCTTCTGCATAAAGCTTTATGACATGGCTATCTCACGACTACCCGACATGAAAGGAATCGCTGAGTCTCGGAAGGCCAAAGGAATATTCTGATTTTGAACGAGACCACGTGACTGAAGGAAAATGCCAAGTCAGGAAGATAATTGGAATATTTAGCTGGGGTAACGCGACGAGGTGACTCAAATTAAAACACATGCCTTAAGTGAATGAAAAAGTAACGCTGAAACATAATATATGACCTAGGGTTTATTTTCATCATTTTAACATTTGGAAGAGAAGGGTTTTCAGGGTTTTTACAATTTGAGCAAGGTTTAGACTTGAAAACCTGAAACTTGACATGGGTAAGGGCATAAAGAACAAGAGATGACAGAATTGAGCACATCAAAATATAGAGAGTAGGACAAGGAACCAGGAAAACTACCAAAACAAGAAATACAACCAACACCTCCCCCACCTAAAAATAATGAGGCATCTACCTCCAACTCTAAGGAAGCCAATCAGGGCATGAGAATTCTACAACTAGGTAAGGAGCAGAGCTCTTTTGACATTATTCAATTCTGTAGAGACTCTAGAATTCAAATATCTCCCATATATTATCTCAAATCCAATCTTATAGAATTGCAAAAATTAGTAGATTAGTGTAATGAAGGGAATCAGAACCTAAACTAGAACGTCATGAATACTATAGAAAATGAGTCAATTTTTGTGGAGCCCATTAAGCAAGGTGAATCATCTGTATTAGCTACTTTCCCAGGTTAGAAGCCTGATCCATTCTATGTGTCTTTATATATTAATGGATGCAAGTTGAGAAATTGTATAATAGACTCTGGAGCCTCAGATAATGTGATGCCATCGATAGTAGCTAAAGATTTGGGACTTACCCTTACTAAAGCTCATGGTAGGTGCTATTCTATGGATCCCAAACAAGTACCTCTGGTTGGACAAATTAAGGATGCCCAAGTGTCTTTGGTAGCACACCCTGAGAAGAAGATGCTATTAACAATTCTGGTTGTTGATATACCTGCTAGCTATGGTTTGTTTCTAAGTAGGAGTTTCTATAGAGATCTAAGAGGATAAATAAAGTTAGATTGGTCTCAAGCTCTAATCCTGGTGGGTAATAAAAAAATTAAACTGGTCCCGGAAGAGAAAGCTAAATTTACAGTGTTGAAGTCAGATGATCCTAAAGCCCAAATTCTATATCAAGAATTGGAATTTTGCAACTATATGCTATTTACTGATGATCATGATGAGGAAGTGTAACTAGGAGAATAGGGAAAGGAATTTTCTACCGAAGAAGAGTCATCTCAAATCTGGACACTTGAATTTGATGGAAGTTGTGCTTCGTCAGGATTCGGTGTAGGTGTGGTCTTGATATCACTAGATGGAATATGTGAGCCTTTGGATTATAAATTAGAATTTGGAAATACCAACAATACTGCTGAATATGAAGCCCTTCTATTAGGAATCATTTCAGCAAAGGAAAAAGGTGTGAAGATTTTGAGAGCTCGTGGTGATGCAGAGCTTATCGTGCGTCAGGTTAAGACCCAATACTTTGTTAAAAATCATAGATTAAAGAACTACAGAAATAGAGTATGGGATGAGATAGAAACACTAGATGCATTCTTTATTGAATCAATTCCAAGAGAGTTGAGTGCTAAAGTGGACTCCCTGGGTGTATCAGCTTCATTATGCTTTCCCCACCCAGAATTCAAAGACAAGAAGTATCAAGTGGAAGTCATATATCGACTTTTCGTACCTGACAATGTGGAAGATTGGAAAGTGTTTGAAGATGATTAGAATCTCCTTCCCTTTATAGAAAGTGGTGGTGACTTCCACAAAGAGGTCTATGGAAATTTCAAAGGAGATCATCCAGACAAGCAAAAGAAAGATAAGTCAGATATTATCCAGCTGCAAGGTAATATCATTCTGCTCCATCTAGTAACTCTTGAAAAAAATTTCAACAGGATCGACACTTGTGTGAAGAAGAAAAGAATCAAAAGAGGTCCTACTACTGGCAAGTATGAAGGAATGAATATTGGAACTGAGAAAGATCCCAAGATGATCAACGTTGGGAAGTGTTATACTGAAGAAGAGCAGAACAAGGCAAGGAAATTCTTCCTAGAATACTCAGACATTTTTTCCTGGAGCTATGAAGACCTAAAAAGTTTTATCAGTGGGAAATTTAAGCATCAAATCTGTTTAAAACCTGAAGCTACCCTATTTAGGAAAAAGCAAAGGAACTATAATCCCAAAGTTGCAGACATAATATTCAAGGAAGTAGATAAAATTCTTAAAGCAAGGATCATCTATCCTATACACAACTCTACTTGGGTGGCAAACATAGTACCCATGAGGAAGAAGAACGTAGAGATAAGAATCTATGTAGAATCTAGAAATCTTAACCAATCTTCTTTGAAAGACAACTACACTCTTCCCAATATGGATCACTTACTGCAGATTGTAGCCAGAGCTGAAATGATGTATATGTTGGATGACTTTTCAGGATATAAACAGATAGAAGTTGAGAGAGTGGACCAGCATAAAACAATGTTCACCACCCCGTGGGGCACTTTTTCTTACTATAGAATGCCATTTGGACTAATCAATGTTGGAGCTACTTTTTAGAAAGGTATGGACCTTTCCTTCAGTGACATGGAGAATAAAATAATTGGTATGTATTTGGATGATCTTACTGTGTTCTCTAGAAAAAGAATAGATCATATAAGTGACTTAAGGAAAGTATTGCAAAGGTGTCAGGAGGATGGGATTTCATTAAATCCCATTAAGTTATTCGTCTGTGTAACTGAGGGGAAATTTCTAGGTCACATTGTCTCCTAGGAAGGCATAAAAATTGATCCAGAAAGGGTCAGAGCTATTCAGTAATTGAGTTTAACTGTGAATAAAACTGGAGTAAAATATTTTTTTGGTCACGTTAACTTTCTTAGGAGGTTCATTCTAGATTTTTTGGAAATTACTAAATGTATAGTTGATATGATGAAGGGAAATTTGAATTTCAAGTGGAATGAATCTAGTAAGCAAGCCTTCAAAAACATAAAGAACATCATAGCCAATGCTCTGGTGTTATGTCACCCCGATTACAAGAAAGACTTTGTAATCTATTGTTATTCTTCTGAACATACTCTATCAACCATTCTCATGTAGGAAAATGAGGAGGGAGTCCAAGCCCCTATTTCTTTTATGAGCACGCCTCTAAAAAATCACGAGTTGAAATACTCCCAAAATCAAAAACACACTTTTGCAGTCGTTAAGGCTTTAAATAATTTTAGATTCTACATCTTACACTTACATTCTCTTGTGTATGTACTTGATATCGTAGTAAAGAGAATATTGACTCAACATGATGTAGGATGCAACAACAAGGGAGCATGGGTATCCAAAATGCAAGAATATGATGTAGAGATCAAGCCCACAAAACTGGTAAGAGGCAATGCACTATGCAGGGCAATGGTAGAAAACCAAGCAGTCGAAGATCCAGAAACTACACAATTGGTTTTGGTAGTAAGTATGCAAGACCCCTGGTTTGAAAACATTGTATACTTCCTTACATATGGGGAATGCCCTGGAGGGCTAACTCCTAAGAAAAGGAGAGACCTAAAACTAAAGGCCTCTAAGTATGTTATCTAGGAAGATAGGTTATATAAGAGATCAATAGACGGTACCTTTCTCTGATGTGTCAATAGACAACAACAAGATAATTTGTTAAAAGTATTTCATGATGAATCTTGTAGAGGGAATTTATCCTCATTAGTTACTGCATTCGATATTTTGAGGCAGTGTTATTACTAGCCAGGAATGTTCAAAGATGCTTACCACTGGGTAGCAAAGTGTGAGAAATGCAAAATGTTTACCAGAAAGCCACAGTTAGTAGTGTTACCTTTGAGACTGGTGATAATTGAAGGTCCTTTTCAAAAATGGGGTCTTGATTTTATTGGTCCTATAAACCCCGTGTCCAATGCAGGTCATACACACATAATCACTGTGACTGACTACTTCACAAAATAGGTGGAGGCGAAAGCAACCAAAATGACTACTTCAGAAGTAGTATGTGAATTCATCAAAGAAAGCATCCTGGTAAGGTTTGGTGTGCTTATTAAGTTAGTTATAAATAATGATACATACTTTTATTCTCAAGAAATTACTGAATTTTTCTTCGAGTACAACATCATGGTTAGTCATTCTTCTGACTATTTTCCTCAAGGGAATGGTCAAGCCGAATCCAGCAATAGAAATGTGGTGAATATCATGAAGAAGCTTGTAGCAGACAACCAGAGAACCTGACATAAAAAATCTATGAAGCCCTCTGGGTAGATAGAGTGACTCTCAAAACATCCATAGGTGTATCCCCTTTTGAGCTTGTTTACAGAGTAGAGGCCAGCCTTCCATTACCACTAGAGCTAGCAACCTGCAAACTAAGAACAATAGTAGAAGATGGCATGTATGAAGATGGTTTAGAAAAGAGGATTCTGTACCTAAACAAACTAGAAGAAGAAAGAGAGAAAATGGTTGACCACATTATACAGCATCAGATACGTATGAATAATTTGTTTGACAAAAAGGGCAGACCCCAAAAATTTATGATAGGAGACATGGTGCTATTGTGGAACAAGTGTAGGGCACCCAAGGGCATGCACAAAAAATTTGAAACACTATGGAAAGGACCTTTCAAGATCCATCAGGCATTCGATAAGAATTCTTTCAAGTTGACATATCCAGATGGTGAAGTGCTACCCCTGACGTATAATGGTCAGGATTTGAAGCTCTATCAGATTTAAATTGAAAACAATTAACCCCTGTATTGTACCATAGTTATGTTTAGTTCTTGCTTTTGTTTTCCTAGTTAGGTTCCCTTCCTATTTTCCCTTAATGTGTCTTGCTTTAGTTCTGTTGTGAGCCACCTTTTTTTGAGCTTTATGAAACCAGATACTTGAGATTCCTTGCTTGGACATGTGAATGTCCAAGTCCCCAGACAGAGCCAGTTGTTGCCCCACTTTTGGTCCACATACCTTTCAGAAAAAAGTGAGTGTTTAATGTATAGTAGTGGTCCTGAAAGCTTCTTGTTAGTCCTGAGTCTAAGTCTAGAAAATCTTCCTTTAGGCTAGGGAGCCTTTATCAGATTTTTCTGATTGCCTTCTCTATTGTGAACCAGAGGGTTTCTGTTTGTGAATTCATGTTTCCATGAGGTAGGTTAAGTTCCCAATCTGGTAAAGAATGTGGTTCAAAGATTCCTAACATCAGTGTCACACACAATGGAAGTGTGTAGCCGTAATCCTTCATTTTGCAGCTTGGCAGAGAATCAGGTTCGAGCTTCTCCACTAGCAAAAAAGTATCAATAGAGTGCATCTTCCACCAATGACTACTAAGTGATGTCTCAGAAAGAAGTACAGTCCTAAAATGGATCCTTTAGGATTAAGAAGGGCTACTATGTCTAGATTACACCTCTACAAGCCAAAGGGAATGATTCAGTAAAAAGAAATTGAGGAAATAAGCCAAAGGCAAAAAAGTGGAAAATGACTTCTCCCCTACTCCCACAGGTGGGTTTTGACCCACGGAGTATGCTTTCTGCCAAGTCTTTTAATGAAGTAATTTTGAGGAGGAACCTATCTCATAAAGAATCTGAGATATAAAGAAGGTAGAAGAAATTGACACAGGCAGTTTTGGCATCTTGATAGACCAAATTTATCCCTTGGTAGATTTTTTAACTGAGAGCACTCCAAGAGCACTTCTCTGCCCAAAAGAGAAGTGGAAAAGTGATTCTTTGCTACCTCAAAAAATTTACCATTGTGGTAACCAAAAGTGAAAAGACATTCCTTAACAGCCCGTAAAATCAAGGTAATTAATTCAAATAAAGGAATTTTACTTCATAACAAGCTTTTTCATTAATGTTAGGGTCTTTTCATTCATGTGGTGTGGTAAGTTATCCATTAACGGTAAGAATTCAAAAGTTATAAAATTAGTTGAAATTTGCAAACGAGAGCCACCATTTACTCATTAAATTGTTGAATTCAAAGTCTCATATTTTAGCTATTCTTTGCTCCCGCATCCCTAAGAGATACTTCTAATTTCCAAATACGATTCATTAGAAGCATGGCTTCTAGATTCATGGGATTAGATGGAATGAACATAATTACTTCTAAATGGTATAAGATTTATGATACATCTCTGAAGTTCTTTGACATGTAGAACTTCCAGAATAGACAAAAAGTTGACCAGATACATCCTATTATAGAGAAGTTGAAGGAGAGCGGATTAGTTGAGGCCGCTATTTTTCCCATGGCTATTCAAGCCATAGAATTAATCTAGGAATGCATTGCTTGATACACCCCAGATACTTGGAAAATTCGCTTGCCCAATGATATGGTGTTGTTATCTATTGACAGGGAATCAGTCCAGAACTTGCTTCACATCCCAAAGCAAGTTGAGTATTCAGAAATGACATACAGTCAAGCGGTGACTGAGTATATTTCCAAAAAGTCTATTTGTAAGAAGGAGATAATGAAATCATGGTTTCAAGAACCCAAGAGTGCCAAAGGGAAGCTGCCAAAGACATTATATGACACTAATATGAAGCCAGAGATCATT
This sequence comes from Thuja plicata, assembly GCA_018584345.1. Lineage (NCBI taxonomy): Eukaryota > Viridiplantae > Streptophyta > Pinopsida > Cupressales > Cupressaceae > Thuja > Thuja plicata. Next base: position 1,053,344 of record MU223461.1, on the reverse strand, counting down.
GACATTCTGGTGTTACTCCATATGATCAGAGGTGAGAGTGAGGCACTCAATTTTGTCAACCATCACTTATTCCTAGTTCAGGTAATCTGTTCCCAACATCACTTCATAGATTGGGTGCTTATGGTAAGTGAGAATCTCTCAGAGGCCGTAGATAGAGCTAAATGCCAGAATGAATTTTACTTGTCTTCAGTCCTCTTATATATTTTTCTACACTCCAAATTTGGCCAGGTCTTCCTAGATTAGAGGAATTCCTTGATGATGTCAAGAGATATGAATTTTTCCCCTCTTTGCAATTACATAATAGTTAGGCCGAGTATCTTTGGGTTAATGATGCATTCACAATGAGATTGTGCATGGAGTTACAAGGTTGTCCAAAGAGGATATTCTCCCCCTAAGCCATGGCTTTCATCAGCCAATTTGGATGCTATTTCATTCAATTTAGAGGTTTCTCATATCTTCATCTTGCAGGTTTTGATGATTTCCCTTTGAAGCTGCCCAGGTATCCTACTGATATGATCATGCTGATCAAAGTAATGAGGCAAGCACTCCAGGTGAACTTACTCTGTGCTAAGGCTAAGAAGAAGGGATACAAATTCCCCGTGACCATTGGGGCTTACAGCTATGCATCCTGGTCAAAGGCAAAGAATATTCTCAAGACATTCTCAAAGAAGTTTTCTTTGGAAACCTATGATGTCTTGAGACCACAATATGATCCAGTGAACTATGCCAGGGATGTATTCCAAATGATTTATGCAATTCATCATGTACATGATATTAAAGACTACTAGGCTAATTGTAAGGATGATTTGGAAAGAAGAGAGAGATTATACGCCTGGTTAACTATTGAAAAAATCAAGAGGTTCAATGTTAACATTGCAGTAGTGGGGCTAGAAGATGATGGAGATCATATGTATGATGATACATATCTAGAGGAGATAAATCTCACCTATGTAAGTTCTAAACCCATGCTGGACTAAGCCATCAGTGATTTTCTGACTATAATGGGGGTATCTACAAAATAATAGAACAATGGGTCAAATGGACTGCAGGCCAAAGGAAGAGATCAGAAAGGAATCCTCCTACTCAGCAAAACCTAGCAAAGGATACCGCTGATACTTCAACCACTTTGTCGGTGACAATTCCAACTATTGCTAAAGGATCAGCCCAGCCGGTGGGAGGAGGTGATGAACCTCCTAAGAAAAAAATCACATTGGAGAAGACTTGTGGAGAAGGTCCACTCGCAAATATCAAAACAACAAATGAGCTCACCAAGGATACAGAACCAGAGTGGTTGGTAAAATTAGTCATAGTAGATGCAGTGATTTTTTTAGTGGCTAATATTCGCCAATTTGCTAATTTTTGAAATTTGAGAATCCAGATTTGGCTAATAATTCAAGATTTAAGGTGACCTAAATCGCCAAAATTTTACAAAATTTTATTTTAGAAATATTTAAATCGCCAAATAATTTATTTTATTAAAAAATTTAAACTCAAATATTCGCCTAATATTTGATAGATGGTTAGAATCAATTCGCCTAAATTTTATCAGTTATTATAGAAATATAAATTAATTCACCAATAATATATCATAACTGTTAGTTATAGTAGGGTTGTAATGCTACTATCTTATTTGTAACGCTTATCGGGGCTAAGATTTCCTTTGGATTGTTGATAAATCAATGACACTGAAGAAATTTTGGGTCCTATTATAATAATAAAAATAATGATACATTTATCTCACATAATACAATGAGGATTATTTGATTACATTTTAAATAAATGGTAGCAACTAGATACTATAGAGTTCCCTTAAACCCATCAAATATTTTCATAGTTAGCCTAATAATTTTCTATAAGAACTATTTTTTCTTTAAATATAATTATTTTCCATGGTCATTAAATAAATTTTGGTTATTGCTTGAGATTTGCCAATATTTTCTACAAAAATTGTGATTAAAAAATATTCGCCAATACAAATAATTTGTTTTCCCAAAAAATTGAGAGATTCGCCAATAGGAATTAATATTTTTAAAAATAAAATGAAAGATTCGCCATGATTTTATATATTTTTCTAGAGGGGTTTTCTTAAAGTTATCCCTGAGTAGATGTACCAGTTGACACTCCAACCCAGGATTCTCCTAGGAGAGGGTCTCCCATCACAATGGAAGTAGGTGAAGATACTCCTTCAACCACAAAATCCAAAGGATAAGCCAAAAAGAATCAAAGGGTCACTTCAATAGCCAAGTTGGTGTCCTCTTCTCCTACTTCAGTAAATTCATTTGCTTTGAGGCCAAAGGCTACACCTCCAGTCATCAGAAAATTGTTTATTAAGGAGTTGGTTTCTACCAACAAAGTTACTAGTGGAGAATCATAGATAGAACATACTCTGGAACGCAAGAGGAAGAGGGCGAAAGAAGGGGCTTCCAACAAAGACACTCTATCATGAGCCTTTCAGCCCAAAGCTGCTATGAGAAAACATAAGAAAGTGAAGATAATGTCTACTCTGGGTCAGGATTCTAAGACTGGGCACTTCACCATGTAAGTGGCCAAGCCAACTAAGGAAGGTAAATTTAAAGATGACTGCTTCAGACTTTCAGTTGAAGTCATTTTATATGGACTTGGATCATCATGACACCAAGGTAGATTGGTGGAAATATACCAATGTAGTGATAGAAGAAGAGCTAGAAGAGCTCAAGACTACCAAAGTTCAACTTAAGGCAGAAGTGGCTGAGCTGACCAACTTCATCAAGCAACTCCTCACTCTGATTATAAGCGTTCCTAGTGCCCAAACCACCTTTGACCCCAGTGCTATGGAGAACCAAGCCATTCTGGCTAAGCTGCAAGAAGACCAACATTATGGGAAGATTGGTAAATGGTGGATTGAGAGGCTCAAGTCTAAGGGACTAGAAGTGGTTGAGCAACTAGGTAATTCCCTTCTAAGGTTGGAGGTTGAAAGAAATAACATTGCTACGAACTTACAGACCCTTATGTCTGAAAAAGTGAAGTTGTAGGTTTGTATAGTAATGCTGCATGTGGCAGTAAAGTTGAAGGCTAAAGAAGCTCTAAAAGCTAAGATTTTATAGAAAGGAAATGAGCCCTTGATTGAATGGCTTCAGAGCCTAGAGTTTAAGATTGAGATGATCATCCAGGCTGAAGCAGGATTGCAACAAACATATGTCAAGATCAAAGAAGAGCAGATCAAAGATTTCAAAAACCCTCTTAGGGATCCATACAAAATCATAGACTAGCGGTTAGGGAAAAGAAATAATCAGAGTAGCCAATATGCAAAATTCATTTTCTGGTTATTTGCATAAACTGAGAGAAGTTTCTACCTCTCATCTAGACAAAATACTAGAACTCCAGCAATTGAGTGGATGCATTTTTAGAGTGACAGAGGAACTGAAAGATCAGATTGATGCCATTAAGATTCTTGCAAAGGAACATTCCAAGTGGCTCATTTGATACACTAACATCCACATCAACGAGCATGAAGTATTCATTCAAGTCATTATAGCTGTTACAGCCTATAGGGATAAATTAGACAAGGGGAAGGAAACTAAAACTTAAATAGATTCCCCCTTGTTCTATTTTTGATACTATTGTAACTGATAAATATTTTAGTAATAATTTCTAGTTGGGGAATTTGAACCATTTCGGTTCTCCCCCTTTCTTGTAATGGCCCAATCTAGGACCCTATATGCACTATTTCCAAAATCAATACAAAGGTCGGCTAAATTTTGGTGTGAAAGATAGCATTTTGCTGAGTCAAATTTGTGTGTCTGAATACCATTGTTTTATCTATTCCATTTGCATTGTATTTATCCTTCTGTTGAATCTGGATGTTTCTTTGAAGTTGGATTTACAATATGTTCCTGAACCAAAGCTTTGTATTATGATTTGATACAATTAGCAAAAGGGGAAAATCGTTGTTATATTAAGTTTGGGAAACATTCTTATGATATAGATTGATTCATTGTTGTTTCATCATTAGTCTTTAGTCTTGCATCTACATTTTCAGTAGAAGTTCATGCATTACCAATTTTGGGAGTTAATCTTATTGATGAAATCTAAGAGTTGGCTAGATTTAGAGTCAATTTTGTCCTTCTTGCGCTATTTCCTGCCTAGGATTAGCTTGGTTTGCCTCTTATGTTCTCGGGTTAAGAACATACCCCTGTTAGATTAGGAAAGAGAAAAATTCACTAAAAATCATTCATATAAGGGAGTTGTACCTTTAAATTCAGAGGGAAATTGGTTCTTTCAATAACAATTTTCCAACTATTATATTCGATTGTTCTTAAGTATTTTGGGTATTTTAGAGTTAAATTGAAAAGAACAACCTGTTTACTAAAAAAGGCTATGGTAGAAAAACAAAGTAGTAAGGAATTGAAATGCTTAAGATCAAATAGAGGAGGAAATTTACTTCAGATGAATTCACTAACTTCTATAATGAGAATGGAAATAAAAGTCAGGTTTCTATAGCAAGAACCCCGCAGAAAAATGGGATTGCTGAAAGAAGAAATAGATCCATTGTTGATTGCACAAGAACACTGATGATTGAGAAAAGCATCACTCAAACTTTCTGGAGGGAAGATGTCAGTACTGCTATCTACACACTGAACATAGTGCAATTGAAGAAGGACACAAAGAAGACACCCTATGAGATATGGTATGGTTACACACCCAATGTAAGTTACTTCAAAATTTTTGGAAGTCAATTTTATATTTTAAAAGATGATAAAAATGGAAAGTTTGACTCCAAAAGTGAAGAAGGTATCTTTCTAGGGTATTCCACCAAGAACAAGTCTTATAAATGTCTTAACAAGTTCTCTAACAAGATCATTGAAAGTAAAAATGTAAGAATAGATGAATTTGCAGAGAAGAATGATAAGGAAAAAAGAAAATAACTAGAAGAATACAATAGGTTTTTTTACACTGAAGAACCTGACACTCTACCCAAGCAATAGTGTATGGCTCCTGAACAAGAAAACATTGGACTCTAGCATCAAGCTGTAATAACCAAAAATTAGGAAAATACTCAAAATGGTGTTATGAGTGATGGAGATCAGAATGAAGGTTAAGAAGATGATCAGAATAATGGAAAAAGAGCTGAACCAAAACTTGCCAAGTATGTCAGAAGACATCACCCATAGAACAAGATCATAGGAGACAAGAAGGCTAGAATGAGAACAAGAAGTAAGTCACTAAAAACTAGATGTTTACTCTCTGATTTTGAGCCTAAATCTATTAATAATGCACTTGGAAATGAAGAATGGGTCAGTGCTATGAATGAAGAGATAGAATAGATTGAGAAGAACAAGACATGGACACTAGTACTGAGACCTAATGACAAGAATGTCATTGGTATTAAATGGATATTTATAAATAAGCTTAATGAGAATGGAGAGGTCACAAGAAACAAAGCAAGATTAGTATGCAAGGGGTATGCACAAGAAGAATTTATAGATTATGGATGAACCTTTACACCCATTGCTAGACTGGAAGGAGTTAGAATTCTTCTTTCTTATGTTGTGTTGAAAGGATTCAAGGTATACCAGATGGATGCCAAATCTGCATTCCTAAATGGAATACTAGAAGAAGAGGTATACATTGAACAACCACAAGGGTTTGTTGATACAGACCAGAGAAACATGGTATGTAGACTACATAAAGCCTTGTATGGATTAAACAAGCACCTAGAGCCTGGTATGAAAGACTTCACTCCTATCTCATAAGCATTGAATTTGTAAGAACAAGTGAAAATATAAATCTATACTTAAAAGAAGATACCGATGGTAATATTCTGATTGGTGAAATATTTGTTGGTGATATCATATTTGGGGGTAATGAAATGTTATGTAAATCCTTTTCTAATGAAATGAGAAAAGAGTTTGAAATGTCTATGTTTGGAGAGATCAAATTCTTTCTTGGTCTATAGATTCTTCAACAAGATGCAGACATATATATCACTCAGTCCAAATACATCAAGGAAGTGCTAAAGATATCCAAGATGGAAGATTCCAAGACAGTTGGAATACCTATGGCAACCGGATGTAATCTGACAAAGGAAGATAATTCAAATGAGGTAAATCAGGCCCTATATAGATCAATGATTGGAAAAATAATGTATGTTGTTCATACCAGACCAGATATAGCACATACAATTGGAATAGTTGCAATATTCTCTTCTAATCCCAAAGAATCACACATGACTATTGTCAAGAGAATTTTGAGATATCTAAAGAACACTGAGGACTATGGCTTATGGTATAAAAGAGAAGGAAAAATTGAGCTTCAAGTCCATAGTGAGGCTGATTGGACTGGAAACTTAGATGATCGAAAGAGCACAACTAGAGGAGCATTCTTCATGGGTGATAGACTTGTCACAAGGATCATAAAGAAGTAAGGATGCATCTCCTAGTCTACTGCAGAAGCAGAATATGTGGCTTCTACTGCAAACTACTCAAATATTGCATGGATCAAACAGTTGTTGGAAGGTATGAATATGAAGATTCTTGAACCAGTGATTATCTATTGTGATAATACTAGTGCAATAAACATATCAAATAATCCATTCATGCATGCTAAGACTAAGCATATTGCTATCAAGTATCATTACTTAAGAGAACTAGTGCAAGCAAAAGAAGTGATACTAGAATATGTTCAATCCAAGGAAAAATTAGCTGACATATTTACCAAGCCATTTCTGAAAGATACATTTGAGTACCTAAGACAGAGACTACGGGTCCAACCCTTCTCTATTGGTCAGTAAGCTGACTAGGAGGTGTTGGTTGTATTTCCAAATTTGGAGCTTGCTAGAAATGTTTTTGAAGTTCTCAGTCATATTCATGCCTAAAAGTTGAAAATCCTATCTAATATTGTCAAAATCCCTCTGTAAATAATGATCTTCAAGTGAAAAATCAAGAAAGAGTGTAAAATTGTAAGCCCTATCTTAATTTTTCATGCATATCCAAGAAAAACCCTAGTTCATCAAAATCCTTTCTATTTTATTGTTGCTTTATCAGAGAAACCCAATCACTTAAGTCATGTGTTTTATTTTATACTTATATAGTTAAGTCACGTTGTCTCGTTATGATTTGAGAATATTCCTTTTCTTTTCGAGACTTGAAAATTTCCTTTTGTTGTGTTGTCTCTATAAGAAAAGAATATTCTTCGAGTGCTTATGAGATTTCACATGAGCCGTAGATGGAGATCTTGATCCTATGGTTGGCAGAGAGTCTCTTGTTGGAAATCTACAATGGAAACAATTTTTGTTTTTGCATTGATGTCAAACCTTAACTAGTGAGACTCTTGCTATCTATTTGAGTACTATTTCTATTGATTGATGAAGAAGATTTAACAAGAAGACCAAGTGGAATGGTTGAGTTATGGGAAATCAAAAGGGTATTTGATCAGTTAATGGCACATTGGAAAAGTAATGTATTGTTTATCTTTTGATGATAGTTTACTAAGAACAGTTTATGTTGAGAAAAGTCAGTGATGACTGAGCGCCAGTAAATTATCGAGGAAACCAGTGATGACCGAGCAGAAGAACATAGTGTTGGCCGAGCAATAATAATTTGGTAATTGTTGAGATTTGAGATCTCTGGCCGACATAGTTGATTTTATTGGGATATGTAAAGTTAATTAAGGATAAGCATGATTGGTCCACACTATTTAAATGCACGGGTAACCGTAATTAATGCATGCATCAAAGATTTAATTAGTGATTATTTTGGAGAAGCAAATTAAATGTAAAGATGGAAAGATCTGTTGGATCTGACCTAACCTAAGATCTATGATCTTGATTATGTAATACCTACCCCCTTTGTCTGTCTGTCTGTGTCAGTTTTTGATATCTTTTAGACCATAGTATGTATGTGTTGGCTTTTCAGGTGATTTTAAGGATAATCATGCTTTAATTTTTATTATGCTATTGATCCATGATTAGTTGTATTATATAACCTATTTGCATATGATGTATGATTATTTCATAATGGTTAGGATTATGTTAGGACGTCATTTTGATTATGGTTTTCTGACAATACTGACCCGATATTTATATGCACATGGATCATTTGTATGCTTTGCATTTCTATCTGTTGTATTTGGTATGGTATGGGACAGAGTTGTAGTTACTTTCTTCGGCGAGATCCACACGATAAACTAGTCTCAACCATTGTTTGCTATATTACATGGATATATGCTTGTCTTTGTGATGGCAGGTTTGCAGGTACCGGGCTACATCTTCCCTGAATTGGCAGGAGTGAGTGTGCCCTATTGCAGTATCTCAATGGTAAGAGAGGGGAGATAATATTCAAGTCCAAATCCATACCCTAAACCTTTCCTTTGTCCTAGAACTGGGAAAGAATATGATTAACTACCCTGGTGTTTGAATCCGTCCAGTGACATGGATTCGTGAGCCTGTTTGTGTGTCTGTTTGAGTTGATTATCTGTTTGAGTTGTTTATCTATTTGGATGTGTTTCAAGGGATTTAAAGATGCTTTTAGCTTGAATTATTTAATTAATATTTATGGAAAATATTAATGTTAATTATTGCACCTTTAATAAGGTTAAAATATTGATATATGAAATATATGGCTATTTAATAATTAAAT